>JAODAL010056471.1:0-23269 GCA_025379985.1 Phyllomedusa bahiana | reverse complement strand
AAAGACCCTTTTTCCAGACTTTTTAATTGGGGTCATGCAGGTTTGGGGCTCATGCTGTCCCCCAGGACAGGTATATCACTGTCCAGTGAAACTAAAATGGTGGTTGAAAGTCTCCTTTTTCCGGCCCTTTTTAAATGTGGGGGGTCATGCAGGTTTGGGGCTCATGCTGTGGCCCAGGACAGGTATAGTCAATGTCCAGTGAAACAAAAATGGTGGTTGAAAGACTCCTTTTTCCAGCACTTTTTAAATGTGGGGGTCATGCAGGTTTGGGGCTCATGCTGTGGCCCAGGACAGGTATAGTCAATGTCCAGTGAAACTAAAATGGTGGTTGAAAGTCTCCTTTCTCCGGCACTTTTTAAATGTGGGGGTCATGCAGGTTTGGGGCTCATGCTGTGGCCCAGGACAGGTATAGTCAATGTCCAGTGAAACTAAAATGGTGGTTGAAAGACTCCTTTTTTCCGGCACTTTTTAAACTGTGGGTCAGACAGGTTTAATGGTCATTCTGCGGTACAGGACAGATATAGTTAGTGTCCAGTTCAACTAAAATGGTGGTTGAAAGACTCCTTTTTGCGGCACTTTTTAAATTGGGGGTCATGCAGGTTTGGGGCTCATGCTGCGTTCCAGGACAGGGATATTCAATGTCCAGTTCAAGTAAGATGATGGTTCAAATCATACTGCCTTCTGGCGCTTTTTAATTTGTGGGTGATGCAGGTTTAAGGGTCAGGCTGTGGTACAAGCCAGGGATAGTGAATGGTCTGTGACTTTTTTTCTGTGACTTTTATAACCTAAGTGTGTTGCCTAAGATGTAGCACGTATCCATTTGACTGTTGTGGATGTTAATTTCAGCTTCTCCAGCCTTGTTTGGGTGTAATAATGAAGGTGTTGTTGCTCTCCCATAGACTTTAATGGTAATCGCTCATAATCGATGCTCACTATCGAAAAACCTTATCGATAGCGGCCGACTATCGATCGATCTCGATAGCCAACGCAATCGCTCAACACTAGTCGCCAGCACTAGAAGGAGCACCTTCTCTCGTACCTCTACCTCCATGTGCTACCCCCCTCTTTGCTCGCTTACCACCTGCATTTCGCTCCATGTTCAGAAATATAAAAATTTGAGAAGGTATGGAATAGTTTTGGAAAGTCTCTAATTAAAAGACGGCAAATCACAGCTATTCTCAAATCCCTCTAATCAAAACAAAATTGCTGGATTCAAATTTAACTGCAAGGTGTCTATCAACAAATCTGGACTGGGCAAAAGTGCAAAAAACACGTTTCTGTTATGTTTTCGTATAATACACCGTATTTTTTGCACCTTTCAATTCACCTGTGGTGACTATAGAATTGCTGTTTTAAGATTTACGTGGATGCTGCGTCAATGAACAAAGCTGGGTGCGCAAAAGTAAAAAAACACGTATCTTATGTTTTCGTATGATACAAGGTATTTTTGGCAACAAACAATCTGTGCTGACTACAAGATTGCTGGATTGTAATTTAACTGCAAGGTGGATATATCAACACAGTTGGCATGGGTAAAATTGAAAATGAACACCTATCTGAAATGTATACTGATAATAAACGTGGAGTTTTGCACCTAACAAAGAGACCTGCAGTTACTAGAAATGATGTGTATCCAATATAAGTTCAGGCTGCCCAATATCCAGGAAATATTTCAATAGCAAACTGTTAATAATAAAGATATTGCATTGCAATGTCTACACTAAGTCTTGGTGAACTTTATCCAGTGTTCTTTATAAATAGAGCTTGTCTGTGTTCGCCGCGGCCCCCCCCCCCCCCGCTTCCCCCGTGACTTTCCAGCGGTAGATGCTGCTTTAAAATTCTCTAGCTAACTACATAAAATCTTCAAATTTCTAATCTAACTAAATTGGAAGGATCACAGCTAATAGTAGAGGTTTCTCTGTGCAGAAATAGACTAATTTCGCTGAGCTGTTTGGCCAGAGGCAGAGCGCACGTCCTATTCCTATGAGACGCTGAGAGACACTAAGGCTGAACAGGACGGGCTGTTCTATGTTAACACGAGGTCATGTGATTTTTCCAGCCAATCGCAACCATACACATCCCAGTCATGATGTCGCACACACATCTCACCCTGCTCTATTCTGTAATCTGATTTGCTGGCCGCCAAAATGACAGGAAGCGCCGAAAATGGCGCGATCTTAATAGATGATGCACAGATTTTAACCTTAATTATCGCATGATCTGAAAATTTCGATCACCATAAAAACCTTGCCGATTTCAACTTTGTCGATAAAAATCGCTCAACACTATTGGTTATGTCACTTAGACTGGGTATACACTGTGCTGTGATCCCATTCAGGACCTTTGTTGCAGCTATCCATTGGGATATCTGAAAATGGTATTCCAATGGATAAGGCAGCGGATCCATAAGGAACAAAAGATTATATTTGCCATATTTCCCAAATGGAAATGTTTTCTGTGCCAGATAAAATAGCACTGTTGACAACTTTTTCAGGTATCCAAATGAATATCCATAACGGAGGTCCTTAATGGAAGCACTGCACAGTGTGAACCCTGCCAAAGAAAAAAAATATATTACTTTCATAATAAGTAATGTTCAAAAATAGTTTAGGAGTTTACATTGCCTTCCCCATATTATGTACCAACCAATGTCAAAATGGGAATCCATTATTAATGTAAATGGTTTTACGAATGTAATTTTTTTTGCACACTGCAGTGTTTTGCAATGTACTTTAGAGTCAGCATGCTGTCAGGTGGTTCAACTTCAAAGTGAACTCACATTTTATCAAAAGGAATCATTCTCAGGTAGTTAAAAATAAAATATATCAATTGGATTCAAGTCTTTTTATTATTCTTAAACGAAACTAAAATGCTGAGATTGACATTGAATTGGTTGGCATTGGTTGCAGGCTTGCTTTGAATCTCCTTCCTGTTTGCTAGAGAAAAGCTTGGAGATTGCAGACAATGGGATAGCAAAAATGATGTTAGGCTTCAACCCACAGATTCAGCAGCATTACTTAGACTGCAATTATAGACCCATATAGAGAGCTGCCTAACCAATAAGCAGATAAGGATCTCCCCATAAATATGTGATTATTAGAGCAAACAATGAAAGTGCCTCCATTACTAAAGTTGAAACCAAGGCCTCTTTTGGTGATGATTGACATTACCACATCCTCTAATGACTTAGGAAGAAAGGACTTGTTGCCTGTTTTCCCACATCTACTTTTCATGATCTTTGGCTCAGTTCCTTACATGTGTTCTTTGTAATGTTGTGGCATCTGTATGGTAGCTGAGATTATTACAATTTATTAAAATAAGGTATAAATCCTAGCTAGAATGGATCCCATTTCTCTAAAGGTCCCATAACAGCTGCATGGTTTTCCTCTATTGCTTTGACCTAGGATAATATTTTCTTATTTGACAAACTCATCAACTTGTGCCATTTTATCCTGAGGCATTTTCTGTTATGTGCACCTGCTCTGACTGTATTGACACAGCTTACCTTGTGAAAACTTTTCTGTGATTTCTGCCATCTATTGCTATCCATGTGAAATTCCTCTGACAGCATTTGAATATCTGGTTCATTTCTGAGTATGTTAAAGGCATTGTCCATTTCATTTTAATAAAATGTTTTCAGGATACTGATAGCTTTTAAAAAAAAAAAGGTTTATACTCACCTCTCACCTTGGATCCAGTACTGCCATCGTCCTCCCTCTCTACTGGTCTTCTGTTTACTTCCTAGCTCCGGATGAACAGTCACTTCTGCCAGCACTCATTTCCAAACAGAGGCATAATGCAATGGCACGGGACTGTGCAGCCAATCAGCAGCTGTAGCAGTGACATACCATTCAGCTATAGCCAAAAGGTAAACAGAAGACTGGCAGAGAGTTCTGATTTCAAGGTGAAAGTAGATGTGAGAGAAAAGGAAAGTATAATTTTTTTTTTTTTCATTCAATAGGACATAAGTGTCCTAAAACATGCTAATAAAACACACAACCATTTTAAATTTACTATATCATCCCTGTATTTAAAACTGAACACAACAGCGTTTAAGGCCTTCGTGTCTTATATAGCAGCAAGATGGTTTTATTATAGGAAATACAGTAAAACTGACAATTAGACCCAAAAACTAGATCATTGCTAAGTACTTCATGCCCTCATGTGTTAAAAATTTCCAGCAAGTGATCTTGTTGCACAGAGCAGGATTTAGACCACATTTTCGCAACTACATCGAGGAAGAGAAACAAGGACACAGGTTATATAGTAGGAAGCCTAAAATTGTTACTAAATATTAATAGTTTTTTTATTCACACTTAAATACATATATGTCACAGTACAGGCATTCATGGTTCTCACAATGAACTGTAGCTCCCCGCAGCAGGCAGCGCTCAAGCAGCCCTAAACCATGACACTCCCACCTCCATGCTAGACTGTAGATAAGACACATTTGCCTTTGCACTCCTTACTTGGTTACCGCCACATATGCTTGACACCATCTGAACCAAATAAGTTTATCTTGGTCTCAGCAAACCACAGGACATGGTTCCAATAATTTATGTCCTTAGTCTGCTTGTCTTCAGCAAGTGTTTGCTGGCTTTCTTGTGCATCATTTTTAGACGAGGTGTCATTCTGGAATGACAGCCAGGTAGTCCAATTTGATGCAGTGTGCAGATTATGGTCAGAACACTGACAGGCTGACCCTAAACTCTGCAATGCTGACACTCAAGATTTTTGTCGACCATGGCGGGGTCTGTGAAAGCATTAACACCAAATTTAACACATCTGCTCCCCATTCACACCCGATACCTTGTAACACTAACGAGTCACATGACTACATGGAGGGAAAAAGGCAAATTGGGCACGATTTGTTCATTTTCATTTAGGAGTATAGTCACTTTTGCTGCCAGCAGTTTAGCTATTTATGGCTGTGTGTTGAGTCATTTTGAGTGCACACCAAACTTACATTGTTATACATATAGATAAAGATATAACTAAATAATTGCAAAAATGTGAGGGGTGTAGTCATTTTTGTGAGTTTACACACACTATATAAAAAGAGACATATGCATGTTTTTCTCACTATCTGACATGAAATCAGTATAAACCTTATACATTGTAGGGCAATTAAGATCACAAACATTATTTATATTTGCCAAATGCCAGAATAGTGAGAGAGAAAACTCTTTAAGCATTTTTATTACTTTCTGCAAAATCAAGTTTACATACACTAGGATTACTATGCCTTTAAATAATTTGGGACAGCCCATATGATGATGTCATGTCTTTGGAAGCTTCTGGTTTATTGGCAACATCTGAGTTAATCAGAGGCACACCAGTGGATGTATTTTTTACGCACACCAGAAATACACTGCTATTGTGTGTAACATCATGGGAAAGGCTAAACAAATCAGCCAAGATATCAGAAAGAGAATTGAGGACTTGCACAAGTCTGGTTCATCCTTGGGTGCAATTTCCAGAAACCTAAAGGTGCCTTGTTCATCTGTACAAACAATTATATGCAAGTACAAAAAAGATGGGAATGTCCAGCCATCATACCACTCAGGAAGGAGACAGATTCTATGTCTCAGAGATAACCATGTTTTGGTCTGACATATGCATATCAACACAAGAACAAAAGCAAAAGATCTTGTGAAGATGCTGGCGGAAGATGGTAAGATTGTGTCATTATTCACAGTGGAACGAGTATTGTATCAACATGGGATGAAAGGCCACTCAGACAGGAAGAAGCTATTACTTCAAAAGAAACATATAAAAGCCAGATTAATGTTTGCAAATACACACAAACAAATACCTACATTGTTGGAGGCATGTCATGTGATCTGAAGAAACTAAAATTGAACTGTTTGGCCATAATGACCATCGTTACATAGAAGGAAAAAAGGAGAAGCTTGGAAGCCTAAGAACACCATCCCAACTGTGAAACAAGGGAGTGGCAATGTCATGTTGTGGGGTTGTTTTGCTGCAAGAGGGACTAGTGCCCTTCACAAAATAAAGCATCATGATGAGGAAGAAGATTATGTGGTAATACTGAAGCAACATCTCAAGACATCAGCCAGGAAGTTAAAGCTTAGGTGGAAACGGGTCTTTCAAATGAACAATGACTCGAAGCATAATGCCAAACTGGTTACAAAGTGGCTTAAGGATAATCAACTCAATGTTTTGGAGAGGCCACCACAAAGCCCTGATCTCAATCCTATTGAAAATTTATGGGCAAAGCTGAAAAGGCAGGTGTGAGCAAGGTAACCTACAAACATGGCTCAGTTACACCAGTTCTGTCAGGAGGAATGGGCCAAAATTCCTACCAACTATTGTGAGAAACTTGTGGAAGGAAATCCAAAATGTTTGACCCAAGTCATACAGTTTAAGGGGAATGCTGCTAAATACTAATGAAATGTATGTAAACTTTTGACTTTGCAGAAAGTAATAAAAATGCTTTAAAAATTGTCTCTCTCTCATTATTCTAGCATTCACCAAATATAAATAATTTTGGTAATCCTAATTAACCTAAAAAGGGTAAGGTTTATTCTGATTTTATGTCAGATAGTGAGAAAAAACAGCACCATTTTGGACCTTGTTCACAGCTCAATGGCTGGACTAGACTGGGCCCAGGAGCAGGCATCTCTAGCCTTATACACTTCTGGGAAAAATAGGCAGGTGCAGCTGAATGCTGAATAACAACTCAAAGATCCCATAGCTAAGGGAACACTTAAATGATACAGACTGCACATTATCTTGGCACCCGTTCACACCAGTATGCACAAAAAAAAACACAGTATAATGCATGGATAGACTGCAAAAAATGCAAAAACACCAATTAAACAACCACTCACACATCCTCAGGGCATGAGGGGAGCGGGGGGGGGGGGGGGGGTGGCTGCCGGTATTACAATTGCATTTAGATAAAGCAATACATAAGGGTGCAAACGTATGATTCACCATGCTGGCTTACAGCCTCTTAGTGACACCCATACTAACAGATTAGGCAGGCTGCCCAGCACTTCTGGGTATCCAATACAGAACATAGTCACCCTTAGCTCCCCAGCACTGTTGGCAAAATTAACAAGTGTTTGATCCCTGAATCACCCAATGAATTTAACGGGATCAATTTGAGTTGGGATTAAACAGTTCTCCTCATCATGCTGTTCACATTTTGAAATCATGAGACTATGACAACACCTTACAACTGATAAACAGTACCTTGCTGTTGCGAGGCTTCAAGCAGGATGCTACCAGATGGAAATGGCCACTGAGCTTAGAGTGTCACAAAGTTTCAACAGCAGGTTGCAACAGAGATACAGAGAGAATGGAAGCGTTATAGAGAGGCAAATAAGTGAACGTCCTTTGGCTACATCACACACTGATGACTGCTTCATTGTAAATAATGTCCTGCGGAACCGGATGATGAATGCCACACAACTCCAGACGTGTTTAACGGAGGTGAGAAGCAACTCAATGTCATGCCAGACCATTCATTACAATTTATATCAGTGTGGTCTAAGTGCTAGACGATTGGCAAGGGTATTCAAATTTGAACCAAAAGCCAAAGATCCCTAACTTTTATATATCTGTTCTAGTACTGTATTTTTACTGTACAAGGAAGACAAAGTCACAGCTTTTCAATGTTAAACTGTAACATGTAGTTAACAAATGCATTTAAAAAAAAAATGTATGTTCAATACACACAACATGCAAATACCACAGCTTATATACTACTAATATACACAAACTACATACATTTCATACCCTTTTACCTACTTCATTCTATATTGACCTTCAGCTATGAGGGAAATTGGGGCAGAGACTATATAAATAGAAAAATATAGACAAGTACTAAAGATATATTTAATTTAATACAATCTAAACAATAACAATTTTCTGAAGAAATTTCAAAGAAAAGAAAAGCATTGCATCAACAAAATGCATTGACTACATAGCTTATCTATTTAAGGTGTTTACAGCTATCTTTACAACTCCTAAATATACACTAGAATATAAATGTGTGCAATGCTCTGTAAATATAGTATGAACCCATGCTTTACACACCTTTTCTCCTGGAGTCTATGCAACTAAACCAAGGTTTGTAGATGAGCTCTACATCTTGGGATGGTTCTTTTCAGAAAAGAAATCATTTTCTCTCCATCCACCTGCATCAGCATTCATTAGATTCTGTTTCCTTGAAATTCTCAGCTTTTGATTGCTATCTATAAGCATATCGCTGCAACCAACTTATCTCAGGAAGCCTCCTTCTAAGAGGATGTTTGAGAAAATCAATTTAATATATGAATTTTGTCCACTGACATGCCTTATTACTTTGCTTTTGAATGTTACTTTTAAATTTGTACTTCTTTAAATGAATGTTTCACCTGAAATATTTCTTTAATTGCTAAGCAAAATTGGGACATTTCTTCTGTGGAATTCTTTGTTCTCCCAAAAGGAGATGTCAGGAGATTATTATCAGATAGTCCATATGAATATAAACTTATAACCGTTGTTGGAATCCACACTCCCTGAGGAAGCAACCATGAAACTAGAGATGGGTGAATTGATTCTAACAAAGTGGACTTCGTTTAGAATTTCAGGAAAACTTTGGTTCTGAACGAAGTCGCAGTTTGGGGTACTTTGTGTGAACGAAACGTGCTTTTGATTGATAAAATGGCTGCGAGCACATGGCATTACATGGGGCAAAGAACTCTGGGAGGAAGAAGGGCATAGCCTACATGACATGTGGAGAGATGAAGCCAATCAGAGACCGGCAGGATTCTGTGATGTCACAGAACTATATAAGTCCGGGCGCGACGCTGGGAGCTCATACCGCTCTCACTGTACTGAGCAGGGAAGGTGCTGCCACAGCTGCTTATGATATCTCTTACTGAAGAACTGATTTTTACACAGCGATTTTTGGGGGGTGTCACAGCTTGTCTCAGAGACTGCTTCTCTTACGTTCTAATTCTGATTTTGTGGGGTATTGGAACTGAAGTCCAGTGTGCGTCCAATGCAGCTGCATATACATTTTAATGCTATCTGCTCACAGCACATTGAATATCCAAGGGTTATCTAAGCCTGTTCCTGTTGTATTCATTTAAAGAAACAGCGTTTTTACAATCCAAATACCACTTCATTTTTGGTTGCTCATTTCTTTTGCGCAATTTACATCCAGGGGTTAATTAAGCATTGTTCTGCTGTTGTGGTCACTAAAAGAAACGTTCTTTTTCACCGCCAAAAAAGACATTTTTCCTGTAGCATAATTCATAACCGAAGGTTAATTACAAGTTTTTCTGTTGTTGTGTACCGTAAAATACACGCCATTTTAACACGCTACAAAGCTGGTAATTTTTGGTTGCTCAATTCTTTTGCGCAATTTACATCCAGGGGTTAATTAAGCGTTGTTCTGCTGTTGTGGTCACTAAAAGAAACGTTCTTTTTCACCGCCAAAAAGACATTTTTCCTGTAGCATAATTCATAGCCGAAGGTTAATTACAAGTTTTTCTGTTGTTGTGTACCGTAAAATACACACCATTTTAACACGCTACAAAGCTTGTAATTGTTGGCAGCATATTTCTTCTGCGCAATTTAGATCAAGGGGTAAATTAAGCGTTGTTCTGCTGTTGTGGTCACTAAAAGAAACATTCTTTTTCACCGCCAAAAAAGACATTTTGCCTGAAGCTTAATTCATAACCGAAGGTTAATTAAGCCTGTTTGTGCTTTTATATTCAGTAAAATACACAGTGTTTTTAAAAGGCACATACAAGTAAATTTTTCCTAGCCATTTGTGAAACGCAATTTATATCCAAGGGTTACCCAAGCTTGTTAGTGGGTTCATTTGGAGTCAAATACAGGGTGTGTATTTATCATATGCAGATATCTTCATCAAACAGTGTCTGTAAATTTTAGAACAAAGAGTATGTCAGACAGAGAGGTGGCAGACTCTTCACCTGCGAGTGGCAGTGGCACAAACATTCCTGGAGCAGGCCCAGGTCGCAGCACAGCAAGGGAAGTCGCAGCAGTGGACACTCGGTGAGGCCACAACTGAAGCTGTCATCTAGCGGCCGTGTGTTGTTCAGCAACCCAATGGTTCTTGATTGGTTGAATAGGTCATCCACGTCCTCCCAGATGACATCTGACAACCCCAGCCAAGAGTTGGTGGGAACGTCAGACACACCTTAGTTGGCATGGCCCGGGAGCGGGTCAGCGGCCCTCACCTGTCCTCAACCCACCTCTGTCCCATCCGAGGCAATTGCAAGGAGACAACAGTATGCGTCCAACCATCCTACGGTGCATCCTAAGGTGCAGCAGCTGACCGTGCTCCTGTCCAAGTTGTTGGTACTGCAGTCCCTCCCTTTCCAAATGGTGGACTCTGCACCGTTCAGAGAACTAATGGCTTGTGCCGAGCCATGATGGAGAGTTCCAAGCCGTAATTTATTTTCCAAAAAGGCAGTACCAGCATTTCATAAATATGTAGAACAGAAGGTGGGCCAGTCCTTGAGCTTATCGGTTTGTTCCAAGGTGCACGGCAGCACGGACGTCTGGAGCTGTAACTACGGTCAGGGCCAGTACATGTCCTTTACGGCCCATTGGGTTAATGTGCTTTCTGCCCAGGCACACCAACAACTTGGATAGGAGACGCCGCTTTCTCCTCCACGTTGTCAAACTGCAGCTCCTGCGCCAATGTCCACCTCCTCCTCCTCCACCACCACCATCATCTCAGCCTCCACAAGTAGTGCTCCATCATACCACATGTGTAGGGCACAGCGGTGTCACGCAGTTCTACACCTGGCTTGCCTCGGCGAACGAAGTCATAGAGGGGAGGAACTGCTCCGCGTCATGCAGCAAGAACTCGATGTGTGGGAGTAACATGGTGTCCGCGCTTCACCGAAGAGGGATGGTCCATGCACCCTGCATGGCGCACGTGTTCAATCTGGTTGTGAAAAGGTTCCTGAAGTCTTCCACCGATCTTCAGAAGATTCTGAAAATGGCCAGGAAACTGTGCATGCACTTCAACTATTCCTACAAAGCCAGGAACACCCTCCTCGAGTTGCAGCGGCAGAACGGCCTCCCCCAACACACTCGGATATGCGATGTTTCCACCCGTTGGAATTCCAGCCTGCATATGTTGGACCGACTGTATGAACAGAAAAAGGCCATTAACGATTTTTTTGACGATCCAGGCGGTCAGGAGTACTCCCCTGTGTAACTTTGCTGTCAGCCAGTGGCAGCTCATGCGTGACACCTGCCGTTTGTTGAGGCCATTCGAGGAGGCGACGTTATTTGTCAGTCGCCAGGACTACGGGATGAATAAGGTCATTCCACTGCTTCATGTCCTGGAACAGATGCTGAAAAATCTGTCTGGGCAGGGGACTGGAGACGTGGCGACTACATCTCGCGGGCACATGAGTCCGGTGGGGACTGAACTGGAGGAGGAGGAGGAGGACATTGGAGCAGAAGCATTGTCTGGTGAAATGAGTGGATTTTCTTCCCAGGTGACAAGAGAGGAGGAGCAAGAGCAGCTGGAGGAGGTGGATGGAGATGAGGAAGATGAGGCAGATGACCAGCAAGCACTGTGGCAGTATACAGTGGAGATGGAGGCAGGGAGCCCCTCGGAGTCACTTGTACAGATGACCCGCAGCATGCTGATTTGCCTGGCTAGTGACAGCCGAATAGTCACCATCCGGCAGAGGGATGACTTCTGGCTCTCCACCCTATTGGATCCTCGCTACCGGTCCAAAATGGGAGCCTTTTTCCCAGCTGCTGAGAGGGAGGACAAACTCAAATACTATAGGGAAATCCTCCGTAGTCAGTTGGCCGCTGCCTATGTGCGGCATCGTCCCTCCTCTGACAGGTCTGACCGGGGGGTTCTTCAGCACTCACATACTACTGCCACGGCTGTTGGGGGAAGGTGGGGGGTAGGAGCAGTACCAGCTCCATCAGCAGCAACCTAAGTCTGGAGTCACTGATGAGTAGCTTCTTTCACCCGCCTAGTGAGGAGGGCAGTCGCCAGCAGCAGCAAGACCTGGAGCAGACCCTGAACCAACAGGTGGTGGCCTACTTGGACAGCACTCTGCAACCCCAGTTACAAGATCCGCTGGACTACTGGGCAGCCAAACTGGATGTGTGGCCGCAACTTGCCGAGTTTGCAGTGGAGAAGCGGTCCTGCCCGGCCAGTAGTGTGGCATCAGAGCGGATGTTCAGTGCGGCGGGGGCCATCGTTACCCCAAGAAGAACCCGCTTGTCCACGGGAAATGTGGAACGACTGACCTTTGACAAGATGAATCAGGCGTGGATCGGCCAGGATTTCCACACACCAATGCCTTAGGCGTCAGACCACATCAGCCATGACGCCTCACCCAAACTGTGAGAAATGAGTCTGGGTTCAAACTACCTGCCTCAGCCACTATTCTGATGCCGCCACCCGCTTGATGACACACATCTGCTGCCAGTTTCTCCATCTGCCACCAACCATCTTTCCAGGGACTGGTATTGCCACCCACCTCCACTGTCTGACCTCATGCTGCTGCTGCTGCTGTGCCCTCCACATTGTGTCATTGTGCCACTCTGTGGCCTACTCCTGTTTTTGCCACCTCCAGAATGTTATTGTGCCACTCTGTGGCCTACTACTGTTTTGCCACCTCCAGAATGTCATTGTGCCACTGTCCGACCTCATGCTGCTGCTGTGCCCTCCACACTGTGTCATTGTGCCACTCTCTGCCCTCATGCTGCTGCTGCCGTCACCTCCACTCCCTGTCATTGTGCCACTCTGTGGCCTACTACTGTTTTGCCACCTCCAGAATGTCATTGTGCCACTGTCTGACCTCATGCTGCTGCTGTGGCTGCTGTCGTGACCTCCACACTGTGTCATTGTGCCACTCTGGGGCCTACTCCTGTTTTTGCCACCTCCAGAATGTCATTGTGCCACTCTCTGACCTCATGCTGCTGTGGCTGCTGCCGTCACCTCCACATTCTGTCACTGATGTTGCCACCTGAGCCCTCAGCTTGTTTTTTTTCCGGCTGTCGCTGCCATGACTTTATCAGGCTACATTCCCACCTCAGTTTTTTGGTCAGTTTTGCCCTCTTAAGTGCCCAGGGAATTTTATAGTGGAGCGATTCTAAGAGCGGCGGCAGTCATCTGCGTGTCATACTAAAACACAACATTGTATGAAGACCAAACCAAGCTCCCTCTGTATATTTAAGCATGGCACAACATTCTACAGCACCCTGCAGGTTCTGTGCAGCCTGGAAATAGCTATTTTTTAACGCGATTCGTCCTGAAGTAATTCGGACCAAACCAAATTTTGTCGGGAAATTCGGCGCAGTCACCAAATCGAATTTTTGAGAACTTCCCATCTCTACCTGAAACATGCATAGGGCTTGTGGTTGATACATTTGGGTGAGCTTATACCAATGCCACGAGCTTTGTATATTCTTTATGCTGTAGCTAATATTTATTGACGAGGTTATTAGCACTTAAATAATGGTGTACTTGCACTTTAGTATATATATAGTTTGTGCTATTGCTCGGTTTTTTGGTCGATATATGACTTTTTGTCTCCTTATTTGTGCCTAGCTACGGATCTGTTGTAGTTGTCATATTTTACTATGTTATTTAATAAAGATTGAATTGTATTTTATGGGAACAAATCCTCCTTGTCTTCATTATCAGGTCTGGTATACAAACCCTTTGGAGTGATTAGTACCTCTCTTGATATAATATATTTACTTGGCTAAATGTTGTCAGGGTATTTTTATGTTATACTTATTGTTGGGATCTATATAGTAAAATCCAATGTCTTCGAATAATGGCAATGAAACTGAGTTGCATCCATACATAAAGATTACAAGTGTGAGGAATCACTTTCTGATTTTTAGCATCAGTTTTCATAAGTATCATTTAAGCATGCACTCAGTGTCACAAGTACGTGAATAAAATCCAAAGAGTAACTGGCTACCATTTTATCTCTAGTCTCACAATTTACATTTGATATGCTACAATCGTCATGTAAAAAAAACCACTAAAGTTAAAACATTTACACTGTAATATACCTATTAAGCTTCTGATCACTGAATCTGATGAAAATAATTGTGGAAAATGAAGAAACCAAATTAGAACAGTTGGCTTCTGACATTTCTCAAATTGAACCAGATTTTACTGAGTTCAGTGACAATGTTGAATATACAAAAATTATCGATACTATTCATAAAAAAAGTATCTGAACTAGAGTCTTCTATAATTGCAGTAAAAAAAAAACGCAAGTTCGAGTGAGACATCAATGATTATGAGACAAACCAAATTTATACGTGGCATAGACAGTCTCTCTCTTCTGGTATTCCAAAATCTATATGTTATTTGAATTATATTGCCTTTTTTCTGATAGGGTATATAGACTCTCAGAGAATAGTGGCTCCACGTCGCTCGAATAGTGATTGGCGGAACAAACTGACCAATAAGAGCTTAGCCTCTATTTTAAATATACGGTCTTTCCCGGTTTTTCTTATAACATGTCTCCTGATGTAGTGCCGGAGCAGGTGAGAAACGCGTTGAATATTTTTTTTTTTTTTCAAAATAGATATAAAAGGTTTATACTCTTTTATTGACATTATTTTTATGGGAATAAAAACCTTTTGTAAGCACTATATCTTCGCCTTACTGAGGTACTATTGAAAATGAGCACCGGGCCCCCAACTTTTTTTATCCTCAATCTATATTGATAACACCCGCTGCCATGTTTTTTGTGGCTTTGGAGGGAAGACCCGCCTGATATCGGGCTGAAATTTTTTTTTTACAAAAAAAGACGATTCATTACCACAAATTGCCAGGAAATTCAACCCACTATTGGAAATCTTTTATCACCCAATAATATTTCTATGCAAACATCTAATATAACGTGGTTGCACTGTAATGGCTTTTTTAGGTGTGGATCATTCCCATGCAAGACCTGTCAATTTTTTCTCCCTGTAGGTCATTTGGGGTTCAAAATAAAACTTTTAACATCAATCATTACATGAACTGCAATACCAGTTCGGTGGTATATTTGATACAATATAATTCATGTAATCTTTTTTATGTGGGTTGCACTTCCTGCAAAATTAAAGTAAGAATATTGGAGCATTTAAATCATATAAATAACCCTATTGGCCATACAATCTCTAAGGCTTCCTGACACTTCATTGAGGTACATGACTCACATATCAGTGTGTTTTGGACATTTGCAATTGAACACGTTAAATTAACCAAACGTGGCAACCAAACATACCGCCTGCGGGATAGAGAGGCTTATTGGATCATTACTCTCAATACAATTATGCTGATAGGTTTAAATGTAAGGAATGAAATCTTTCATCATTACTAAAAATGTACATATATATCTATTTTGCTATCTACTGTACAGCTTTTACATAATCTGTGTCATCATTGTTACTTGCGCTTGCGTTTATTGATTTTGTTCTTACTTGTCACTTGTAATGTGCAGTTAAATCCTGCTTGTTTCTCCTTCGTCTGAGGTCATCTCTCCTATGCGCTTGTACTGTGTCCCCGACCTTTAACCCCTTAAGCCGAACGCCTGAAAAGTAGTTAATGACCAGAATTTTTTTTTTTTTTTTTGCCACCTTGCGTTTCAAAATTTTTATTTTTTAGTTGACGAAGTTTTATGAGGCCGCGTTTTATTCGAGACAAGTTGTACTTTATGGGAGAATAGCTTAAGTTCACTTATAAATAATTGCAGTATTTTTTTTTATTTAAAAAAAAAAAACATTTTTATTTTTATTTTATTTTTTTTACACCATTCACATTTCACACGTAATAACTTGTTAGATTAATTCTCCAGGTTATTACGGTCGTGTGGATACCAAATATGTGTAGGTATTTTTGTGCGTGTAATTTATGCACAATTATTTTTTATTAAATATTTATTTTTATTTTATTATTTATTTTTTTAAACTTTTTTTTTACACTTTTTATGATTTTTTTTTTTTACATTTTTTTACTCCCATGAAGGGAGAACTGTTTTTTACACTCAGTAATGTATTAGCATATATGAATATGCTAATACATTCTAATCTGTGTCAGTCTGACACAGGCAGTGATTAGGACAGCACAAAGTGCGTCCTAGTCACTGGCTTAGTACACAGACAGCTCTGGGGCCACTCTAGGTCCCCAGAGCTGACTGTGCAGCCGTTCCCCAGGCTCTGTCGGGTCAACGGGTGTTCCGATCACCCAACAGAGCAGAGGAACCCTTTGATTGCGCTGCGGTAATGCACCGCCACAATCAAAGGGTTAAAGCACCGGGTTGTGGAGGTTTCCGCCGCTACCCGGTGCTCACAGGACATGCTCTAGGATCAGGGCTGTGTAGTACAGCCCCAATCGCAGCGCAATTGTGGCGCTGGGCGACGCAAACTCCGGTGTCTGCAGCGACGTCTAAAGACGTCGCTGCAGACGTACGATCCGCACCAGCCGACGTCTAAAGTCGGCGGGCGGTCGTTAAGGAGTTAAAAGCCATTCTTCTCCATTCAGCCTGTGCATGCGCAGGTGTGTCTGTCTGCAGCTCGCTGATGCTGTTTTTTCCGCTTACTTTGGTTCTCTTCAGCTGCTGCAGAACAAGGGAGGAGCATTTGTGTGATTGCCTTGGTGCGGATTGATGGCATATGTGGAGAGTTTAGACACGAGGAGACAGGTATGCTTTGAGCATCATCAGGTGTTTGTCATCAGTCAGCCACATGTTAGGCATTTAAATATTGCGTCTATGTTTCAGTCTGTGTTATGACTAAGAGCCCATGGCTCGAAACATGTAAACAGTGACTGATTTTTGTATACCTTGCTACGTTTTTTTAAAATTGGATTTCAATAAATAGAATTGATTTTCCATACCATATATACTCAAGTATAAGCCGAGTTTTTCAGTAAATTTTTTGTGCTGAAAAAGACCTCCTCAGCTCATACTCAAGTCAGCCGTTGGTGTCTGGGTGCTGCCATTGCCCAGCTGCCATTGGCGATCTCTTCACCTGTATGTGCAGCCTGATGACATCACACCCCCTGTCCCAGGAAGAAGATGAAGCGACTCAGAGCAGCGAGGGGAGAGAGGTGAGTACTTGACATGGACAGGACATTTACCTGCCTAAGCCTGCCTATGGGGGACATTTACACACACATTATATATAATTTATCAGTAGCTGCTGCATTTCCTACCCTAGGCTTATACTCGAGTCAATACATTTTCCTGGGTTTTTTTGTGGCAAAACTGGGTGCCTCATCTTATATTCAGGTTGGCTTATACTCAAGTATATGCTACTTTTCCTTTTTTTACAGTTTGCTGGATATTTTTTTCATTTTGGTACTATGCCTAGTGCATTACCTCAGAGATGGTGAATGATACTGAAATTCTCTTTCTGGAGTTCTTTGGAATCCTGTTTCATACAACTCGTAGAGTACCAGAGTATCCTCTGGTAGGCCCAAGCGCTGATACAGTTGTATACCATAACATACAAATGTTGCAAAGCTTAACTTAACAAGTAAAGCACTGATATTGTGGTACAGAATGTTATCTCAAATTTTGGGAGGCGTTTTTGTTGAGATCTAAGAACAAGTATCACAGTGCAGAAAAATATCCCAATGAAGTTTAACTTTGCTACATCCTTATCAGGGATCCAAGGTATAACAATAGACAATCTTATTTAGTGCTGACAATTCACTGGATACTAAATCATACATTTGCAATGATTACTTTAAAGTGAACTTACTAAAAGTACTGTAAATTTGACATGTACATGTCCTGTTCAGATAGAGGGAACCTCAGAATCATTTTATCTGGTGAGCCCAAGGAACTTCCATCCAACACTGTTTTTGCACTAGATTCAACTCAGTGTATAGGTTTTGGATGGATTGTCACGATACAAGCTGATGATGTGATAACTTAGATATTATATCCTAGTATAATTCAATTTTCAATTGACAAACATCAATGGTGACATGTCCCAATAGGGCTAACCCAATTTTTTTGTGTATTTTGCACCCAAAAAACTGTTGATGCCCTATTCTCTATATAAATGAACTGTGTTACACCAAAACTAAAAGCATTATATGCCAGGCACAACACATTTGTAGGCGCATCAAATATGCTAGCAATAATATGCTAGGCGCCCAAATTATGCTATGTATCTAGACTAGACACATCAATTTTATTATACAAGGTATACCACACACCAGATTTTTGACAGGTTCATTCATTCGGCTGCACTATACAGTCATTTAATGCACCTTAAAAGTGGCGTGGAGGTATCTCTTTTCTGACATGTCTCCCTAAATAGCTGCAGAATGATCAGTGAGTTGTTTGAAATGAGATAAATATTTCATTCAACTGTATTTTTAACCTTCCACCATTTACATCATGGTTCTGTTGGTTTGTGGTATAATTCCTCATGTAATGTTATATCATTGTCTTTGATTATTTTCATTCTCTTAATAAACTCCTAGAAAGGCAAAGGAGAAGTTAAAAATTATTTTATGAAAATGATCCTCATTGATTCTCTATGCACAGAAAAATGACATATGGATATAGCAAAGTTTATTTAGTTGACGGGGATATCCGTTTCCCTTGTTGTCTGTTTTAGATCACAACAAAAGCCATTGAAAAATGTACAATCATAGTGTAACGGTTATGTCAGTATTGGGTACTCGGAATATGCTGGTCAACCAGCTTAGTCAAATAGTAGGTGCACCAATAGATTTTAACACAGCATGGTGCACCTCATTTAACTGTTGACTATATAAAGGTCTTACCTATGTGTGGTTGTAATACTGACAATCATCCCCTCATGGATAGTAAGTGTATAACTGGCTGCACATCAATATTTTTTCACATGAGCAATCTCATCTGTAAGGTACTGTGGCTTTTCTGCATACTGGTATAAACTTTTTTTTTTATTCAATGTGCAGTTATATACTAAGCAATTGTCTCCACCCGCTCATGGATAGGTGTGTGAGCAGTTGTTCATGGGTAATCTGCTCTGTGCAACTTCTCTCTTGTATCACTGGAGTTTTTATTGACTCCTACTGGCAATAAATATTTCACCTGCCTCTATAGCAGTTGGTATGGTCTTTTACTGTAATTTTAATATCTTGGGATGACTATGGCATCTCTTGACACTTTTTAGTATTTTTAGTAAATACTTGTGTTCCCCTTGAGATAATTCTAGAGCAATATTTCGTATATTAAGTTGTTTTTTCGTTCTTCTGTTATTCCTACTAGAAATGTATCATAATGTTGACATCTGTAAGCACTGATTGGTCTCACATGGAGAGTAGTGGATCCTCTAGGTCTCCATGTGAGATGATAAGGGTCCATTCCAGGGAACTGAGTCTAAGGAGACCCCCAGTTCTTCACCAGCGCCCTCCCCTTTACTGCGAGCACCTCTCAGATTGCTACAGCTGGCATATGCGCTCGTGGCCACAGGTGTGGTGCAGCGTGGTATCAAAGGAGTTGGCTAGGGTGTAGTCGAGGCCAGTCAATAAGGTCCCGGGAGGCAGCAGGCAAACGTAGCCATGTCCAGGAAATAAGGACAGGGCTGGAGGAAGGACGACATAATAAAAGTTCATGGCTGCATCAATAAGGAACGTAACATAAACAAACGACTCTCACTATAGCACAGCAGTAACTAGCAAAATGTGCTGGGGAAAGTGTGGTAATATAGGGTCCAGCATCCGGTGATTACTAATCAGCAGTGAGCTGCCCATTGAATTTTAAAGAGTCCGTGCTTGCTCCCTAGAAAATGATTATACGCACCCTGGTTCAACACAGCAAGCGGGAACAGAGCATGAGCATGGAGAGGTGAGTGATGGCTGAGCCCAGAGACACAGACATGAGCATGTCTGTGGTCCAGAGCCGTGACCGTGGCGCACATCATGACACTCTCCCCTCTTAAGCCTACTCCTCTTTTAAGCTGGCCTAAATTTCTGGACAAAATTTGGAGCATCCACGTTTTCTTTGGGTTCATAGGACCTCTTTTCAGTCCCAATCCCCTTATAGTATTTGTTGATCCATTTATATGCAGAATCCGCTTCACTAGAAGGCACTAACATTTTTTGTGGGAAAGGCAGTTGAGGATCAGAAGCTTTAGAAGAGAGATGTGGAAGGAGTTTAGGATTCGCCAGGATGGAGGCAGATGAAGCTTGTAACAGACAGGTTTGATGTGTTGCAAAATCGTGAAGGGCCTCAAGAAGCGTAGCCCCAGCTTCATGTTGGAAATTTTTAAACATACAAATTTAGATGATAGGCACTTGTTATCTCCTGCATGGAACACCGGAGGAGGTCTTTGCTTCTTGTCGGCTTAGTGAAAAAGGAAGCCAGGAGGGGAGATGCTAGGTATCCTGCAAGATTCAGGATATTTCTCAGATCTGGGCATCCACAGCTGGGACATCAGAGAAGGTAGGCAGCGGGAGATGAGGGTGGGGATGTCATCGGTATACCACAAAGAACAGAGAAGCATCAGCAGGGTTGGAGTCAAGATTCTTATATGAAAATTTGGCCTGAGGTAGAACACTGTCCCAATTATCTTGATGTGAGGATACAAAGTGTCAAAGGTAAATTCCAAGGATCTGGTTCACACTTTCAACTTGCACATTGGATTGAGGGTGTTAAGCAGAAGAAAAGTCCAATTTGACCTGTAGCTGGAAACAGAGTGAATACCAAAACTTGGCGACTAATTGAAACCCATGATTGGACATAATATGAAGAGGAAATCTATGCAGGTGGAATATATGCTGGAAGAAATGGGAAGCCAGTTGAGGGGCTGTAGGAAGGCCAGAAAGTGGTATCAAATGAGACATTTTGGAAAAACAGTCTATGACCACCCAGATGACTGTATGATTGGAGGAGGGTGGTAAATGGATAATAGTGATATGGGTCCAGGGTTTCTCAGGAATAGGTAAGGGGTGAAGCAGTAAGGAAGATTTAAGATGAGAAGTCTTGTTGCAGGCACAGGTGCAACAAGAGAGAACAAATTCTTTGTCTTAAACAAGATTAATACACCAAAAATGACAAGAGATCAAGGGTAAAGGTTTTCGATTTCCATTGTGGCCGAATAACTTGAAGAGTGGCCCCATTTCAAAATTCTCTTCCTCAGAGCAGGGCATAGAAAAGTCTTCCCCGAATAAATCTGTTGAAGGTTTATCACAGCTGCGGCAATCAAACATTCCGGTGGAATGATGTTCTGAGTTGTGGAGTTGAGTCCAGCGATATCCGAGGACTGAGAGAGAGCATCAACATTCTTCTATGCAGGCCTAAAGTCTGATAAGAAAATGAAATGTAAGGAAAAAAAGGAACCATCTAGCTCGACGACGATTTAACATTGTGCAGTCTGGAGATAGAGGAGATTTTTATGGTCAGTGTAGATATTCCCTGGATGATGAGCTCCTTCTGGTAGATGGCGCCATGCTTCCAAAGCCAATTTAATGGCCAACAATTCATGATCCCCAATAGTATAGCTCCTTTCTCCCACGGAAGAGGCATCCACCTCTAGGTAGAAGATATTTCAAGATCCGGTTAAGTCAAAACAGGAGCTCTAGCATATGTGGCCTTAAGATGGGCAAAGCCTTCTTCTGTATCAGGCAGCAAGAGTTTAGGATATCTGTTTTTCTTGGTTAAAGCTACCAAATGCATTGCCAAGGGGGAGAAGTGGAGAATAAATTTATGATAGTAATTCACAAACCTCAGGAAGCTTTGAATAGCCCGAAGTAAAAAATCACCTTTGAAAAACGCAGAAATTTTTGCAGAACTAATATTTTTTTCCGAATGTGTACTCAAGGAAGGGTAAACTAGTCTATTTGAATGGGCTTTTGATTTTGACTAAGGGTTGATTCGAGGCAGTAACCAACGCAATAGTCACGAGGGGGAGTTGAGATAGGAGAGCAGCAAGATGTCATCAAGATAAACTATGACACAGATGTATTAGTGATCTCGGAAGATTACATTGGCAAAGTCTTTGAAAACGGCTGGAGCATTGCAAAAACCAAAAGGAAATAAAAATTTTTCAAAATCCCCACAAGGGTTAAAGGCGGGTTTCCATCAACACCCCAAGAACAAAATTGATAGGCTCCATAAAAAAGAGCTTGGTGAAAATTCTGCCCCTGGGTTCTCTGTAAGGGGTTTTTGGATAAAAAGGGAAGAGTACCATTTTTATGGGATCTTATTTAACCCCCAAATTTAACAGTGCCGGGGGAAAGGAACCTCCTTCTTTTAAAGGGAAAACTTATGGTTTAACCCTTTTTTGCAAGTTTTTTTTGATCAAGTTAAACAAAAATACATGACTATGTTTGAGCATTGCGGGCTTCGAATCGATCGATAGGGGCCGCTACGATAAGGTTTTTTTCGAAGTGAGCATCGAATGCGCATGACCATTAAAGTCTTGGGAGAAACAACACCGCTTTTTTTTTAACCCAAACAAGGGGAGAAGCTGAAATAAACACCCAACAGTAAATGGATACGTGCTAATTTTTGGCAAAACAACTTATTATAAAAATCCAGAAAAAAAAAATCACAGACCATTTTCATCCCCCGTCTTGTACCACAGCCGACCCTTAAAACCTGCACACCCCCAAATTAAAAAAAGGGCCCGAAGGCGTAAATTTTACCCTCATGTTTCTTAAACGGACATTGAAATTTTCCCGCCTGGAACGCACATGAGCCCCCAAACCTGCGAACCCCCACATTTAAAAGTGCCGCAAAAGGGTCTTTTAACCACCATTTTAAATTTACTGGACTTTTACTATTACCTGTCCTGGCCACACAGACCCCAAACCTGCAGACCCCCACATTTAAAAATGCCGGAAAAAAAATCTTTCAACCCCCATTTTAGTTTTTACTGGACATTGCTATACCTGCCTGGGCCCCGCAGAGCCCCAAACCTGCATGACCCCCACATTAAAAAGTGCCGGAAAAGGAGTCTTTCAAACCACCATTTTTGTTTCACTGGAATTGACTTACCCGTCCGGGGGACAGCATACCCCCAAAAAACCTCATGACCCCCAAATTAAAAATCCGGAAAAAGGATCTTTCAAACCCCCATTTAGTTTTAATGGACATTGACTTACCGTCCCGGGCCACAGCATAGCCCCAAACCCATGACCCCCCCCATTTAAAAAAATGCCGGAAAAAGGGTCTTTCAACCACCCCTTTTTAGTTTCCTGGACATTGACTATACCTTCCTGGGCCACAGCATGGCCCAGGGGCCGGGGTTTAAAGTGGGCGGGAAAGCCCCGGGGCTC
>JAODAL010056470.1:0-23270 GCA_025379985.1 Phyllomedusa bahiana | reverse complement strand
AACCATTAAAATTGTCACATGGGGACAAAAGGGTCACAGCATGGCCTCTCTCTTCACCCTCTATAGTGTCACAATCTGGATCTCCATCACAGATACATTGCTCAGGGCAGCACACAGAAACTGCCTCAGCACACGTTCTATTTACAAACATATTTGTCTCACTCTCTGAGGCCTCATTCATGCAGGCCTACACAACACCAGAATCTGGACACACCCTCATTAAACAAGTCTCCTCACACATTGTAGGAGAGAAATCATTCCCAGGATTCTCTGGTTCCCTTCCAGGCCAAACACTGAAACAGGAAGGCTCCCATTTTGGGACTAAAAGCAGTCAAACAGAACTGGTGGCCATCAATCACTGGGCACGGATTACCTGCAACTTGCACGCTACCATCAGGTACACACAGTGTGCTGGGGTCACTGGCAGACACACTCACCAGCTGAACTCCAGACACTTCACACACAGCTCCAGGGCACGCACACTCATACGTTTTTACAGCAGGAGGTGCAGAAGATACCTTGTTGCTAGGGGCAACCACATTAGCTCCACCTGATCCTGTAGTGTTAACCCATGTCTCCAGATTGTCATGCACCACAGGACCCACATTCCCTGCTATAGACTCAGCACTGTTAATCATGACCGTTAGGGTCACACTTGAGCTTGTCTGCTCTACAGCTGGGGCTGGCACTGCTTCAGGAGATAGTTCACACTCTGCCTTTACTGCACGCCTAGCCCTGACAGCCATAACCTCCAGGGGCAGACCTGAGCTGCTCTCCCCCACTGCAATAGCGGCTGCACCCCTAGCCGCTTGTTCACACATAGCATTAACAAATGCTAACTCTGTGACCCCTCCAGTAACCTCCTGCTCCAGCTGGGTGAAATAGCTATTGGTTACAGGTACATTTAAACCATTAGCATTTTCAATAGACCCCATAGCAAATATGTCATAACTAGTGTTGAGCGATTATTATCGACAAAATTGAAATCGGCACAGTTTTTATGTTGATCGAAATTTTTAGATCATGCGATAATTTAGGTTAAAATCTGTGCATCATCTTTTTAAGATCGCCCCCATTTTCGGCGCTTCTGTCCCTTTTGGCGGCCAGCAAATCAGCTTACAGATTAGAGCAGGGTGAGATGTGTTTGCGACGTCATGACTGGGATGTGTATTTGGTTGCGATTGGGCTGGAAAATCACATGACCTCGTTTTACATAGAAACAGCGTTTCCTGTTTCAGCCTCAGTGTCTCTCAGCGTCTCAGAGCAGAAGGACGTGCGCTCTGCTTGTGTCCAAAAAAGCTCAGCGAAATTAATTATTTTTTTACAGAGAAAGCTCTACTGTTAGCTGTGATCCTTTTCAATTTAGTTAGATTAGAGATTGGAAGATTTTATGTAGTTAGGTAGAGAATTTTAAAGGAGCATCTACCGCTGTAAAGTCACAGTGGGGGAGCGGAGGCGGGGCCCCCGCGGGCGAACACAGACAAGCTCTATAAAGAATACTGGATAAAGTTCACCAAGATTTTATTTAGCATTGAAAACTGCAATAGTTTTATTTTAAACAGTTTTCAAATGAAATATTTCCTGGATATTGGCAGCCTGAATTTATATTGGGATACACATTTTTCTAGTAACTGAGGTCTCTTTGTTAGGTGAAAAAACCCCATTTTAAAATTATCAGTATACATTTCAGAAGGTGTTCATTTTAAATTTTCCCCATTCCCCTTTGTTCATATACCCTGGCATTTAAAATTAAAACCCCAGAAATTTTTTGTAGTCAGCACGGGTTGATAGGTCCCAAAAAATACCTTGTATTATCAAATACTTACAGATACTTTTTTTTTGCACTTTTGCCCAGTCCAGATTTGTTGATAGAGCCCCCTTGCAGAAAAATTTGACCAGCTATTGTGTAGTTACCACAGGTGAATTGATAGGTGCAAAAAATCCCTTTTATTTTTCCGAATACTTTAACAGATACGTGTTTTTCACTTTGGCGACTACAGTTTTTGTTTTTGGGGCACTTGCCTTAAATGTAAATGCAGCAATTTTGTAGTCACCACAGGTGAATTAAAAGGTCCCAAAAAACCCTTTTATTATCCGAATACATTAAGATACGTTTTTTTTTGCACTTTTGCCAGTCCAAAATTTTTTATAGAGCCACCTTGCAGTTAAATTTTGAACCAGCAATTGTGTTTTACCACAGGTGATTGAGAGGGCCAAAAATCCCTTTTATTATCCAAATACATTACGAAAACGTGTTTTTTTCATTTTGGCGCACTACACTTTTTTCATTGAGGCACCTTGCATTATATGGGGAATACAGAAATTTTGTAGTCCCAAGGTAAATTGAAAGGTGCCAAAAAATACCTTTTATTATCCGAATTTTTACGATACGTGTTTTTTGCATTTTTCCCCCAGCCCAGATTTGTTGATAGAGCCCCCTTGCAGTTAAATTTTGAACCCAGCAATTGTTTTATTTACCACGGGAATTGTTTGGGGTGCCAAAATTTCCCTTTTTTATTACCCAAATACATTTCGGGTACTTGTTTTTCATTTGGGGCAGGCCAGTTTTGTTGATAGATCTATTTTGCATTTAAATTTTTGAATCCAGAAATTTTTGTTTGTTTTGGGGGATTTGAGAATAGCTGTATTTGACTCTTTTATAAGAACTTTCCAAAACTTTCCATACTTCTCAAATTTTTTTTTCTGAAATGGAGCAAAATTCAGGTGGGAAGCGAGCAAAGGGGGGTAGGACTGGAGGTAGAGGTACGAGAGAAAGGTGCTCATTCCAGTGTGGCATAACACGCATGCCAGCAGATCATCAGTTTTCAGGGCCGTCAGGCCGTCATCGTGGGTCAGGGCCCCGTGAATCTCGTAACGAACAGCTCGCCAATCGTCCTTTAGTGTTAAGCAACTGCATCCCCGTCTTTCCTCCTCGTCCTCCCAGTACAGCCACAAATGTCGTCATCGCTCACCCGCATCTGTCCAAATGAAGCAGCCCAAAAAGTCAATCGGTACCCACCCCTGTGGATAATCCCTTTTTGAAGACCTCTTTGATGACAAAATGTGGTTGGGGTGAAGGCATGTTAAAAGATCAAGGGGCCCAAAAGGGATGATTTTCTCTGCTCTGCCCCCCAGCACTGATGCCATCAAGGGGGGAAAAGGGAACCCGATCAATCGAAAAAACCCGGGGCGTCGGCAACGCCTTGCGTCCCCCCTTGTTGTAGCCCGCGCTCCTGGATGCAAAAAATGTAGGACGACCAATCACCTGTGTGATGATGTGATGACGAATTGGGACCCAACGGGCTTTTTAGCAAAATTTGCTTGCGAGCGCTTAATCACGGACGGGGGAAGACATGGGGGTGTGTCAATAGGGGTTCCTCCAAAAAAAGGAGAGGGCGGTCGCAGAAGCCCGTGATATGTTTCCCCCAGCACGGTCACGCAAACCCCGCCCCTCGTTTATCGTCTCAAAAAGGTCCGGGGACCTCTCAAGCCTGGGCCTTCTTTGAGCAAGCCTCTGTTTCACCCGCGATGTCTATGCCGCCTTTCCCTTTAAACACATAAGTAGGGGGCAAAAAACTTGGGTGGTTAATCCCCACCAACATGTTAGTCACATGAAAGCGAATGATGAGTTGAAATGGAGGAACATTTGGGCCCCAAAAAAAAGGGAGCCCGACGCCGGGCCTCCAAACCCACTGTACACCCCTCTTCCCGCCTCCTCCCCCCTCCGCCACCCCCAACGTTCTCAGCTGCCCATGTCTTCAGAGTCATGATCGGGGATCAGCCTCTGCTTCAGCCTCCACCATCGCCCGAGTACCCCCAGCCCCACCATAAAACCTTTACCCCTTCCCCTTCCGCCCAGTTTGATGCCTGCAAAACGTACAGCGGCCAGTCTGCAGCCAGCCTTCGTCTTCCAGGTTTGGGAGCAGAGAAACATTTTTAACCCAAAACCATCCCAAAGCCAAAAGCCTAAAATGTCGGATTGCCCGTTTTTGGGCCTTGAAATGTTGCCTTTCCGTCTGGTGGACCAGATGGGTTCTGCCACGTCATGGCCTTGCCCCCCCAATCCCGATCCCGAGCAGGCATTCTTTCCCAGAAAAGTTTTCCCTGCCCGGGCCAGCCCGTGTCATCAAAAATTTCAAGCGGTTGTCTGCATCTGTGGCTGGAAAAGTCCATCTGACCACCGCACGGATAGTAAGCACGGCCAAGGCCGTATATCTCTGTGACGCTCACGGGGTTTTAGTGGGTGGATCCCTCTGGGGGTGAGGGTGGCTTAGGCTGGGGGCGCACGCTCTTCAAAACCGCAGGGATGGTGCGGGGCTTTTTCCCCCCAAGGCCCTCGGTGGCATACGTGCCCAAGAAACCAGGCCGTGTTAAAATTTAAATCTGTCTTGGAGACCGCCCCCAAAGGTCGGGCTGTGGAGGCCCCCACAACGAGACTGGGCTGGCGGGGTCCCAAAGACCTTGGGCCCAGGCAAGGTGGGGGGCGATAAGGCGAAATCTGCGGGCCCCCCTTAAGATCGGTAGGTGGAGCACCCCCTTTGGCCGGGAATTAAAACCTTGTCGTCCAGAAATTTTAATAGCTACCGGGTCTGGACTCCCTGCTGGGAAGGCTCGAAGTCTAAGTTGCATTTTTTCCCCCCGTTCGACCCCGCTTCGTCCCCCCGGGCTGCTTTGCAGCGTCGCTCGGCCTCCCGTCAAGTCTCATTTTGAGTGGAAACACGTGGAAATTTCCCCCCCCTCCACATGCTCCAGCATTGTGGCAGCAGCGCAATGCCATTATCAGTACAAAGTGACACGGGGCCCGAAAAGCAGCGGTCGGACTGGGTGTTGAGCCACCGGAGTGGGGCAGGTGAAAGAGCTCTGCCCCATCCTTGCCAGTTTTGAAGAACCACCAAAATGGCAGTGGGGACAATGCCCTTTTTCAGCGGCATTGTGGTGATCTTATTTTGGGAAGTCGGGGGAATCGGAAAAAACGGGCCCTGCCAGCGAGGAGGAGGGTGGGACACAATGGGGACACGGAGCCTTTTTTTCCCCGTCAAACCCAAAAGGGCCCAACATTCACAATTTCACGGTTTCTTTGGGGTGGTTCGGGGTCCAGAGCTAGTGCAAGGTGGCCCTACTCTCAGGTGCATCTTAAGCAAGTCGGGGTGTTTTGAAAGCTTGCCGGGGCAGCGGGGGAGGAGGAGGTAATCCAGACACCCACGTTTCCGACGTCCCCGCTTTGGAAAAAGGTTGGCAGAATTTGGGCGGAGGAGGAAGATGAGGGAAGAAAAATTTGCTAGTGCCCCCGAACCCCGAGGCTGGGAAATCAAGGCTCCATCTTCACTGATGCTTGGGCTTCCATTTTCTCCAAAATGACCTGCATTAAGGCCCCAAAAAGAACAACAGTTTGGGTGGCACCCCTGGGTCCCCCGGTACAAAAAAAAACCAGCACTTTCCTTCCACCCACCAAAAAGAGAGTAAAATGCAGGAAAAGGAACCTTTTGATTATCAACTGGGGAAAATTGTTTTGTTGATTCACGTTCCCAAATGTCACGGGGGAACAACATCCGACGTGACAGCAGTAGAGTGCAAGTAGCCGAGCGGCAGCAGCACAGAAGCAGGCAAGGGTGACCTTGGCAATCTTTGTTTCCACCTCACCAACCATGCAATGCAGGGCCACATCCAAAACCAGAGACCATAAGATCATGTGCACGACTATCTGCGTTCAAACCCTTTTTTGTATGTGTTCCGGACCCCAAAAGATTCTGGATATCCAAAATGGACAATGGCCCAGCTCGCTCGCCACGCCAAAAAGGTGTTTTCCTGCCCCAGCAGCCAGCGTCATTTGAGCGGACCTCAGCACAGTGGAAGTATTACAGACCAAAAAAAATCCGGGTTTTCCCCAAAATAATGTGGATCGTTTGACTTTCATCAAGATGAATCAGGCATGGATCTCTGATGATGTTGTGGCCCCAATTGCGAGGTACCCATTAGTTTCGGTCTATTCCATTCCCCTTCAAACAAAATGGTCCTCTTGAAAAATGTTTTTTTAAAAAGCCATTTCTTTCTGCAATTTTTATTGTCTTTTCCCAACAGTTTTATTTTGTGGTTTTGCCTGAGGAGACTGTAAAAGACAGCAAGGTTTCATGACAAAACCGTTTTCCTTTTCTCACTTTTTCTTTTAAAATTTTGCATTGTAATGGTTTTGAGGGGATGTTGCTGTGAATTAAAAGCTATATTTATGGTCCCTTTGGAACAGAAAATGTGGCTTTTAAAGGGATTTTTCCCCACAAATCTTTTAAAAGTGGGTGAGAAGTCATATTTAAATTTTTTGAGGTCAGTAGCGTGAGATACAGAAAAATCTGGCCTTTGAAAGAAAAAGTGGTTTTAAGTGGCATTTCTTTCCCCACAATTTTTAAAAAAGTGGCTGGGGAATCATTTTTTATAATTTTTTTGGGGCTGTGCTTTTAAAGCCAAAACTACAGGTCCTATTTTAAAAAAAATTTTTTTTTAAAAGAAATGTTTTTCACAATTGGTCCAAAGTGGCTCAAGGGTCATGCTTTGATTTTTGGGGGCATTTTGTTTGAATGCAGCTATAAAATCAGGTCCTATTAAAAAAAAGTTTGTTTTTAACAGACATTTGTTTTTTTACAATTTTCCCCAAAATGGTCAAGGGGCATTTTTTGAATTTTTGGGGGCATTTTGCTTTGAAATGAGCTTTTACAGGGCTGTTTTAAAAAAATGTTGTTCTAACAGACATTTGTTCTTACAATTGTCAAGAGTGCTCAAGGGTATGGTGCTGTCAGAAAAGAAAGGGAAAAGGACACTGTTAATGGACACATATTGCAAAAAGACTTTTTTTTGCAAGATTTTTAACATAGCACATCCCTGTATTGAGACAACCCATTTAATACAATTAATAAAAGAGAACCAAAGACATGGTGGGATTCCATCCAATTTAAAAATGTGTTTTCTAGAATTAAAAGTACTAAAAAATTTGCATGTACAAAATAGCTGTTAAAAAAAATTCCTCTGAATTGTACAAGGGAGGTACAGGAAAACTTGACCAGATGTAGGTTTTTCAGAGGACATGGAGTATGGAGCACAGACAGAGAACAAAGTACAGAGACAATTCCTCCAGCACGTTGACTAAAATGAGAAAAAGAATGCCAACAAAAAGGGCCCCTGGGTGGAACAGGAGCGTTAACCACCAGTATTTCCAAGTGACGCTCAATTGGTCCGCACTCATAACGGAGGGGAAAGCGCTACCCAGGACAGGGACAGTATATGTTCCAGTGAAATTTAAAATGGTGGTTGAAAGACTCCTATTTCCGGCACTTTTTAATCTTGGGTCGGGACAGGTTTAATGGTCATTCTGCGGTCAGGACAGATATTAGTCAATATCCAGTTCAACTAAAATGGTGGTTGAAAGACTCCTGTTTCCGGCACTTTTTAAATGTAGGGGTCATGCAGGTTTTGGGGCTTATGCTGTGGCCCAGGACATGTATAGTCAATGTCCAGTTCAACTAAAATGGTGGTTGAAAGACTCCTTTTCCCGGCACTTTTAAATCTGGGGGTCATGCAGGTTTGGGGCTCATGCTGCTTTCCAGGACAGGGATATTCAATGTCCAGTTCAAGTAAAATGATGGTTCAAATCACTTTTTCCCTTTGTGGGTCATGCAGGTTTAAGGGTCATGCTGTGGTACAAGACAGGGATAGTGAATGGTGTGTGATTTTTTTTCTGTGGCTTTTATAACCTAAGTGTGTTGCCTAAGATGTAGCACGTATCCATTTGACTGTTGTGGATGTTAATTCCAGCTTCTCCAGCCCTGTTTGGGTGTAAGAATGAAGGTGTTGTTGCTCTCCCATAGACTTAATGGTCATCGTCATAATTATATCGACTATCGACTATCTTGTCGATGTTGGTCGACTATCGACCATCGACCGATGTCGATGGCCAACGTAATCGCTCAACACTAGTCATAACCATTAAGTTCTTTAGACTCTGCAAGTCCATTAATAGCCCCACTGCTCTCAGGACTCTTTTGGCTTGTCAGCATATTCAGGCCTCCGTCTAGCCCAGCCAAGTCCTCATTTAGATCATGCACATGACCTACAGTCCCAACACAGGTGTCAGAAACAACAGGAACAGTCTTACCCAGTTCTTGGCGTATTTCGTACATCTCTGGCTGACTGTCCATGTAAAGCAGGGGTGGGGCTCCACCCACCTGGGACTCCCGGGCTTGCACCTTCAACCTCTCTGGCATCCTCCTGAGAGAGCAGTCAGGAGCACATCTCACAGCTCTGTGACATCTCCAGCAAGGCTCTCTCTGCTGGACAGCGGCAGCAGCCTCCTGCTGCTGAGTTTGGTTACTCCGTGCAACCACAAGATCCGCACCTCTGGATGATTCTGTTCTCCTGGGACTTGGTACCCAGGGCCTCTTGGCAACCGGACAGCCTCTCCAGCACATTTCCACCTGCAGGCATCCGTTGCACCATTCATGTGATTTGTCCTTGGCAGCCGTTTTTTCCACCATTTCTTGTGGACTCACAGCCGGCAAATCTGCTTGGATTGTGGTAAGTCCACCATTCCCAGATCGCTGACTCTTGTGTATCATGGCTTTTAGTGCCTGCTTCTGTGCCTCAGATTGTGCCTGGAGCTGTCGGTTGTCCTCCCATATTTTGGCAGTCAGCTGCTTACTTTGTTGTGTCACCTGCATCAACTGGGCGATCAGCTCCTCCATGGCAAATTGAAGAAAACGTCAGGCACCAGAAAAGTCATTTCAGACAACACAGTCTCTGTACTGGGGTTTGTCCCCACTCTCTCAAGAGACACTCTTCTGTGCAATGAGGCAGCCTTCCCCCCACAGGCAGCAGTCTATATACGGGTGTGTCTCTTTTGCTTCAAAAGCACCTTTGCTTTCACAGAGCTAAATTTCAGCAGTCCTATGTAGACTGTTGCAGTCCTATGCAAACTGAATTTTTTCTGCACCACTTTGTGCACAGTTAATTAGTGCCAATCCTTGCCCTTCGCATACCTCCACCAATTGTAACGCTTTACTTCAGCCTGGACGCCATCTTGGCTCGTCCTGGGGGTCGCCGCTTTGGTTAAACGGATGGCACTCCGACTGCAAGATTCCAGTTTAAACTTGGCATCAGCCAGCTTTATTGAGGCATAGGAACATACAATAAACCAAAACATAAACAAAATCCTCAGGCCATCCGGCCACTGGGTACACACTGTGCCAGACCCTGACTATCAGTAGTCTGGACCTATCATCCTGATTCCCACAAAACACTTTTACCAGGCTCCACTGGTTCCTGGCTTCTCTCCAGCCTCTGGGGCAAGAACTTCTCTCCAGCGCTGCTGCTCCAACTTCCAGGTAGCAGGCCACGCCACCTGATCACCTGGCGAGACAGACTTTTTATAGGCCTGGTAAATCCTGGCGCAGGAACATAGGAACATGGGAATGTGGAAACAGCCACCCAACCAACTGCAGCTGTTCCAGGAAAGCCAACCCAAAATGGCTGGACATCAGCCATACTACACACGAGTGTCAGCAACCTAATGTTGCTGACCGACAACACTTGGCTTCCTCCACTTAGCGCAGGCCCTCGGATGCACGTACGGAATCTAGTGACAGCACTATGCGACCGCCTAAGGTCGCTCTGCCACAATATATATATATATTATATATATATATATATATATATATATATATATATATATATTTAAAACACACACATTTATTTATATCTGTGTTTGTGTGTGTCTCTCTCTCTGTGGAGAGAGGACATGTATAAAAATGCTGTTGTCACGGTTCGAAGTAGTGGATCCACTGGATCATCGCAAGCGATGGTGAAAGCCACGCCAGGGAGCGGAATCTAAGTAGGTCCCAGTATTCACCAGAGCCCGCCGCAAAGCGGGATGGACTTGCTGCGGCAGAAGTCTACCAGGTCGCTACCCCTGACGTGACTTGCTTGCGGAGGCAGCCGAGGTGTAGCGTGGTACAGAATCGTCAGGCAGGCTCGTAATCGGGGACAGGCAATAAGGTCAGGAAAGGCGGCAAAGGTTCGTGGTCGAGGGACGGAGGCAAGAAGGTACGGTACACGGCAATCAGAACTAGACTCGGGAAACGCTTTCTCAGTAGGCGGTAAAGCACTAAAGATTCGGCAGGGTAACCAGGAAGAGGCAGGCTTAAATAGGGGCAGTGACCGGCAATAACGAATTACCGGCAAATGCTGATTAGTGTTTCCCCTCTGGACTATATTTGACTACTGTTGGGTCCATTTCTTTAGTAAAATGGTCAACAAGGGATGTTGTTAGGGAGTGTATATTTAAATAAAGTGTTTTTGTGTTGTTTAAGTGTATTTTTTACCATTATTTTTCCAATGTTAGGAAAGGAGGTTCTGATAGACGTCTCTCTATAGCTGGGGCTTGTCCTCAGCCCAAGGCTGACAAAAAAAGAAAAGTTTGATATGTTATGCCCTAGTTATGCCCATGATCACAGGTGTCTTCAATATTGTAAACAATCAGTCAGTCTGCCTAGTAAAAGGGTGAAATCAGTGTCAGATTGCACCACCTGTCACTGTTTATGCCAAAGTGGACTTAATGGAAGATGACTGAGGAGGAAACCACTGTTGAAAGCAAATCATAAAAAGGGAGTCTGGGATTTTCAAAAATTCATATTGACAAGCCACAAAGCTTCTGGGAGAATGTTCTTTGAAGAGATGTGACAAAACCGGAGCTTTTTAACCATGTCAGTAATATGCTCACAGATGCAAAATAGTGTCTTGAATCTGTGCAGGGCACAATGAAATCTCAGGACTATCAAGGCATTCTGGACGGGTTTCTGAAGCAGAAGGAGCCGGTAGCCATTTTCCACATCTGTACTTTTTAACCGCTTGATAAAACGAGCAGACTGTGTTTATTAAAGATATTTAGTAAGTTTATTATTATGACATTAAGTTTGCAGATTTTTTTTTTCTTCTGTTCCCAGAGGACCCCTTTAAGCTTAAAAAATGGATTTGAAATAACAAAAAAAATAAAACAACTTCTGATGCTGTTGGTCAGTTCCACTTTCCTTTAATTGAAGGAATGTAATTGAGTCAGCTTTTTATGCAGATTATATCAATGTATAAACTATTAATTGGTGTTCAGTGTATCATGAACAGACAGCATATGCTTTTCTGTAATGAACGTGCTGGTTAGGAATTCTTTGCAATATTGCGCTTTCCACTTCATAGAAGAAATGCATTTTGATAATGTACATCATTTTTCTACACATTTATAAATAAACAACACAATTTATCTGTCTTTACCATACATGTACGGTATATTGAGATACCTTTCTATAAGATTTAGAGTTAAATATAGGGCCACATGCATGAACTCACTTTGTTGCCCATAGCAATCAAACAGAGCACCCCTCCCATTTCATATAGTGCGCTGGAAAAATGAAATGGGCACTCTGGTTGCTATGGGCAACAAAGTGAATTTTACACCTAGACAGTTGTCATACATGTGGCCCATAGACTTTGATGTCAACAAATGTAGACATCTATGTACCATAAACAGAATATTCAGCTGACTAAAGACAAAGTTATCCAAGTAAAGAAGCCTTTCAGAGATATATCCTTCTCAGAGACTCAAAATTGACATTTGGTATTTTTTTAATTTAGAAAACTATGTATTATGATAGAATATTTAAATTTTCAATTAGTTTTTATTGGGGGTTTATAAACATATCCAAAAATAATAATTCAGATACAAAAATAAAGTAATATGGTAAATCTAGCTAGAGTACAGTACAGTTTCTATACATAACACAGCTTCTTCTGAAACAAAAGAAGTGGAATACCTTATTTGTAAAGAGGGAAATAGCAATTGACTCCCCAAAAAGGAAGGGAATTGCAGAGAACATTTAAATTTAGTAAAATTAAAACTGAACAAGATTGCTTGATATGGCGTGAACTTAATTTTGCTAATGGCTATTTAATAGCGGGAGATCATGTAAGCATGTAATCTGGTAATTAAACATTTATTAGTAGTTTAGTAAACTATTATGCAATAACCTCGAGCTGTTTTAGAATCAATAAAATATAATGCACAACTATTGTTGAGCGATTATAATCGACAAAGTAGAAATCGGCACGGTTTTTAGGTTGATCAGAAATTTCCGATCACGCAATAATTTAGGTGAGAATCTGCGCATAATCTGAGAGCGAACACAGACAGACAGGCAGGCTTTTGAAAGGAGAGTGTATATTGTGCAGCCCAGACTCTGCTTTGAACCTACTTTGAAATGGCTTTTTTTTACCAGTTTTTGTCCAGCACACCTCGCACCTGAGGTGAAATAGTACCTTTTATTTTGTGCAGCCCGGTTATGTTCAAAGACCCACCTTGTACTTACATTAGGATACAGAAATTATCTAGTAACTGCTGTTGCATTTCATAGGTGCAGAAACCACCATTTATTATCCGTACACAATTTAATTAGGTGTTTTTCACTTTGGCGCAGGCCATTTTTGTTCAAAGACCCACCTTGTACTTACATTAGGATACAGAAATTTGCTAGTAATTGCTGTTGTATTTCATAGGTGCAAAAACCACCTTTTATTATCCGTACACAATTTAATTAGGTGTTTTTCACTTTGGCGCAGGCCATTTTTGTTAAAAGACCCACCTTGTACTTACATTAGGATACAGAAATTTGCTAGCAATTGCTGTTGTATTTCATTGGTGCAAAAACCACCTTTTATTATCCGTACACAATTTAGTTACGTGTTTTTCACTTTGGCGCAGGCCATTTTTGTTCAAAGACCCACCTTGTACTTACATTAGGATACAGAAATGTGCTAGTAATTGCTGTTGTATTTCATAGGTGCCAAACCACCTTTTATTATCCGTACACAATTTAATTACGTGTTTTTCACTTTGGCAAAGGCCATTTTTTTTCAAAGACCCACCTTGTACTCACATTAGCATACAGAAATTTGCTAGTAATTGCTGTTGTATTTCATAGGTGCAAAACCCACCGTTTATTATCCGTACACAATTTAATTAGGTTTTTTTCACCTTGCTGCAGGCCATTTTTGTTCAAAGACCCACCTTGTACTTACATTAGGATACAGACATTTTTTTAGTAACTGCTGTTGTATTTCATAGGTACAAAATCAACCTTTTATTATCCGTACACAATTTAATTAGGTGATTTTCACTTTGGCGCAGGCCATTGTATTCAAAGACCCTTCTTGTACTTATATTACGATACAGAAATTTGCTAGTAATTGCTGTTGTATTTCATTGGTGCAAAAACCACCTTTTATTATCCGTATAACATTTAAATATCTGTATTGCACTTTAGTTCACCAAAGTTTTTTTCAAATAGCCACTTTCTACTTAAATTTGGATACAGAAATTTCGTAGTTACTGTTGGTGTATTTCATTGGTGCAAAAACCACCGTTTGTTATCTGTATAACTTTTAAATAGCTGTATTGCACGTGGTGCAGCCCTAGTTTTTTTCAAATAGCAACGTTGTACGACAATTGTGATAGAAACATATTCTAGCAACTGTTCTCGTTAGTCATTGCTGCAAAAAACGCAATTTCTCATCCGTGTAACTTCTGAATAGATTTATTGTGCTCGTTGAATCTCAGTTTGGCGCAGATAGCGCACTTGTATGATATTTTGTTGAAAAATATTAATTCCTAGTCCTACTGGGCAGTTGTAAATCCCTGGGACTAAAGGAAGAACACTGTTGATTTTGTCTTTCGGTTCTTCCACCAGACCGCATTTCACAGTTATTTGCTAGAAACAATTCAGTTTCTAATCCTAGTTGGCGGTAGGAGATTTAAGAATAGCTGTGATTTGCCGTATTTCAATAAGAGACTGTCAAAAACTCTTCCATACTTTCTTAAATTTTTATCTTTCTGAACATGGAGCGAAATGCAGATGGTAAGCGAGCAAAGAGGGGTGTAGGACATGGAGGTAGAGGTACGAGAAAAGGTGCTCCTTCCAGTGCTGGCGACAACACGCAAGCCAGCGGATCGTCGGTTGCAGGACTGTCAGGCCTGTCATTGCTGGGTCAGGGCCCTGTGAATCTCAGTAACGAACAGTGTCGCCAATCTGTTCTTCAGTGGTTAATGCAACCTGCATGCTGAGGTCCAGGACAGGTATAGTCAATGTCCAGTTCAACTAAAATGGCAGATCAAAGCCTCCTTTTTCCGGTACTTTTTAAAACTGGGGGTCATGCAGGTTTTGGGCTCATGCTGTGGCCCAGGACAGGTAAAGTCAATGTCCAGTTCAACTAAAATGGTAGTTCAAAGACTCCTTTTTCAAGCAGTTTTTAATCTGTGGGTCATGTAAATTTAAGGGTCATGCTGCGGTCTAGGACAAGCATAGTCAATTTCCAGTTCAACTAAAATGGTGGTTCAAAGACTCCTTTTTCCGGCACTTTTTAATCTGTGGATCAGACAGGTTTAATGGTCATAATGCGGTCCAGGACAGATATAGTCAATGTCCAGTTCAACTAAAATGGTGGTTAAAAGACTCCTTTTTCCGGTACTTTTTAAAACTGGGGGTCATGCAGGTTTTGGGCTCATGCTGTGGCCCAGGACAGGTAAAGTCAATGTCCAGTTCAACTAAAATGGTAGTTCAAAGACTCATTTTTCAAGCTGTTTTTAATCTGTGGGTCATGTAAATTTAAGGGTCATGCTGCGGTCTAGGACAAGCATAGTCAATTTCCAGTTCAATAAAATGGTGGTTCAAAGACTCCTTTGTCCGGCACTTTTTAATCTGTGGATCAGACAGGTTTAATGGTCATAATGCGGTCCAGGACAGATATAGTCAATGTCCAGTTCAACTAAAATGGTGGTTGAAAGACTCCTTTTTCTGGCATTTTTTAATCTGTGGGTCAGACTAGGTTTAAGGGGTCATACTGTGGTACAGAACAGGTTTAGTCAATGTCCAGTTCAACTAAAATGGTGGTTCAAAGACTCCTTTTTCCGTTACTTTTTAATCTGTGGGTCATACAGGTTTGAGGGTCATGCTGCGGTACAGGACATGTTAGTCATGTCCAGTTAAAACTAAAATGGTGGTTCAAAGACTCCTTTTTTACAGCACTTTTTAATCTGTGGGTCAGACAGGTTTAAAGATCATGCTGCGTTCTAGGACAGGGATAGTCAATGTCCAGTTCAGGTAAAATGATGGTTCAAATCATACTGCCTTCTGGCACTTTTTAATTTGTGGGTCATGCAGGTTTAAGGGTCATGCTGTGGTACAAGACAGGGATAGTGAATGGTCTGTGACTTTTTTCTGTGACTTTTATAACCTAAGTTTGTTGCCTAAGATGTAGCACGTATCCATTTGACTGTTGTGGATGTTAAATCCAGCTTCTCCAGCCCTGTTTGGGTGTAAGAATGAAGGTGTTATTCCTCTCCCATAGACTTTAATGGTCATCGGCGATAATCTATTATCGACTATCGGCTATCGGCATGATAATTGACGATATCGACTATCGACCCGATGACGATAGTCGACGTAATCGCTCATCACTATGCACAACAATTCAAACATGGTATAAAGTAAGTACAGTAATGTATTATTGCTTCAGACAATAAAATGCACGTCAACAAGTGGCTTTTTTAGTGTACCATTGTGGTTGTGTGAAGAAAAATCAAAGCAAGAAAAAAAACTGAACATTTTGCAGTGGTCTCTTAATTTTTTCCAGAGCAAAATTTTCAGTTTCTCTGATTTTTCGCTTCAATTGTATGTATTTTTGAGAAAAATGTAATTTTTTTTTTATCATATAAGCTACTGACAACATGTCTCCGAAATTTAAAGCAAATTTTTTTTTATTTGCAGCAAATGAGAAATCTTCAAAATAATAAAAAACAGTGATGTCAGACCTCAAATAGTGCAAAGAAAACAAGTTCATATTTAGCTAGAAACAGTAAGACTAATGTTCTAAGTCAGGAAGAGTTTTCTTTTCAACTTCTTTGGCATGGTAAATGTTATTTTTTCATTCAAATTCCTTTTGGCTTATTCCTAGCACTTGTTTTGCCATCTAGTTTATCCTATTGCAAGAGAATGTAAATAAGATTTGGTTCAGGTGATGACCTAATCAGAAGCACATTAATAGAAAAAAGGTTAATTTGGGTTTAATTCAATGACATGGGAAAGGGAAAGGCTTCAGACATGTAAGGGTGCTGATTTTTAAAAATGTCCATGGGTTTTTAATTTTTTCCAGAGCTTTAGTTATATTACACCATACCCCCGGGTTTTACTTAACACTTACCCCCGAGACAAATTTCATTAGCAAGGTACCCCAAAATTGTGTGTATTTATATGTATGTAAATTTTGAAAGAGCAAAATCACCTTAGGGTGAGTTCACATGACTTTTTTGACACTGACAGTATTGTTTGATTGATGGAAATAGGAATTTCCCTGACAAATGACTCAGCCGAAGGGCCTCCTATTTTTGTGCGTACTGCAAAAAACGCCTTGAATAAAATTTTGTGGTGCTGACGTATGCCCGAAAATCCGGTAAAACAGTGCCATCTAAATGACAACATGATTTTAAATTAGGGTACAAAATTTTACATAGGGTATAATGTAAATCAGTTTCCTGTTGGATTGGATGCCGGTTCTGAGGCAGAACCGGCAGTAAGTCCACCCCAGAATCAGCATCCATATCTTCCACATGAACATACTCTTAAGGTATGTTCACATAGTGTATCACGGGGCAGACTGAGTACTCTGCTATATATGCTGGGGGTTTTAGTAGTATGCGCTGGCCAGTCCATACTTCTAAAATGCTGCAGGGCTGGCCCCATCAACTTTCATTTTTCCCAGTGCGCAGTACATGTCGGGGAAAACAGAAGTTAATCATATCTCTCAATGAGAGCTATGAATTACCATAGTTACAGTCCGTATTTCGGGGCATCTTGCAGCACAATTACGCTTTAAAGTACGGACCACAAAGATGTCGTGTGAATATATCCTTATATGTACACTGGACACATGTAAACATGTATGTAATATATATTTACACTAGACACATGGCTGTGTATACAGTATATACACATCTCACATATACAGTGCATACCCTACTCGCATTCACACACAATGCATAGCATCCTTGTCCCCTCCTTACCTGTCCCCTGTAGTCTGGGCCAGTCAGTAGCTTCTTCCTCCCACTACAGACAGGGGAGGCTTGGGGCCACTGATTCATTTGGCAGGAGCTTTTCTTCTTCTTCTATGATGAGGGCTGAACATAGAGGTTGTGCTATACGAGGGGAGGGAAAGATACCTAGACAGCCCCAGATACAGAGTGTGCTGGACTGTGAGCGGCCTTCTGACTGGTGAAGCAGCCCATGCAGACTTTTGCTCTACAATCAGCGCTGCTATCACTCTGCACTGACACTTGAGGCTGCTAACTACTCTGTCCCCCCAATATGCACAGAAGTATATGAGGCAAAGGGTTAACTTCTTCCTCCTCTGTGCTTTGCCCTCCCCATTCTCATGCTTTCAAATTGATTATTTTTTTATTGAAGTGGCTAAAAAGTGTAAGGGGTGTCCCACTCACAGAAAAAAATGGGGGGGACCAGTCTACTCCGTCCTTCTCTAAAAATACGCCTATGGAACCAAGACCTCTCAATCCTTTGTGGTGTTAACAATTGAAGTGCTATTAAGGTGTCAGATGGAAAGTACACATCTAAGATTTACTGTGGCCCCTGGGAGAGGTAAAATATGACAATGGGACCCTTGGACCAGAAAATGTTCTGCACCCCTTCAATAAGTTGATGGGCAAACATAAGCCTCTAAAGCTCATTCAGACTTTATATAAACTGATCCTTAATGATCCCAAAACTATAAATTCCAAACAACATGGCAAAAGTTTAAAATGATATGACATCAGGAGGAAGATGTACCCATAAACAGCTGAAGGACAGTCCTGATATGTTTGTCAAACCAACGTGGTCGTTCTTGATTAAGAAGCAAATAATGAATAGGCATTTTGCATCCTGTTACCTAAAAATTAAAATAGTAAAGTTAGTACAGTCATTTCCTTTCTCTAAATGTAAGATTAGAGGGCCCTGTATCCTAATTAAAGCTGTAAAAAAGGGATTATTCTAAAACATGAAAATAATTTTATTAACAATAAATACTTAGGGAGACAAGTATGATCGTGTTTTTCAACCTTTTCTGGCATATAATGCGCCTAAATGAGCAGGTTATGATGTCTAATGCATAGAAATGAGCAAGCACTAAAAAATTAGAGTTAGGGCCGAACCCCAAATTTTTAGAAATTCGGACCGAACGCCGAACCCCATTAAGGTCAATGGAAGATGATGTCCAGGTTAATTTTTAGACTAACACCGGTGAGGAGAAGCCGCAATTATCTTCCATAACAGTAAATGGATACGTGGAACAATTGAAGATAATTTGGCTCTAAGAGTCACAAAAAAATTCACAGGCTAAAATAATTTATTCCTTTCAATGGCTAAATGAAAAGATGAGGACTGTGTAGCTATACAAAGTGCAGTGCTAGAAGCTGCTACGGGGTTCCTGTGACACATAAGAAGACACCAGTATTGGAAATGGCACATGGTAACTAGCAGGAGCCCCGTATCACTTTTTGCACCAGGGCCTAAGAACATGTCATACATGTGGTGGCAGCAAGAACATCCCAACGGGGAACATGGAGTTTCAGTTGGCAGGGCTGTAGTTATTGGGGGTGCAGTGGTAGCCAGGGCTGCCGTCAGTCATCTATTAACCATTTCAAGGCCCCATGCAGCTAAATCAAATGGGGCCCCCACCCATTACTAGTTCCTATTTTGTAACATATAATTGGGCCCCTTTTTGATTAGGGCCCCTGGCAGGAGTACTGCCCTATTCGCACCAGTGCCAGATACCATGTGCCCTTTCCAATACCTGTGTCTTCTTATGTGTCAAAGGGGCTTTTGGGACACCTCAGGATGCAGGGCCCTGTAGCGGCTGCTACTGCCAGGGGTGCCAACAGGGCAGTACGGGCAGTACTCCTGTCACGGGCCCTAATCGAAAAGGGGCCCACAAATATGTTACAAATATAGGAAATAGTAATGGGTTGGGGCCCCATTTGATTTGGCTGTATGGGTCTGAAATTGTTAAAAGATTACTTACTGCAGACTGATTAATGACTGATGTTAATAGATGACTGATGGAATGTGTATTTCACATTGTCAAGAAGACATGCTACAGTTTACTAGTCGGTGACATTGGCAACCGGGGCAACAAAATCTTCAGAGATCCATGTGGGAAAGACAGATACATTATTCAGTTATCACCCTGCCAGCTGTGGTAAAGGTGCGCTCTGAGACAACGCTGGCTGCCGGCAGGCTAAAATTTGCTCAGGCCATTCATCCATTTTGGACACCCAGAAATTGAATGGGATGTTTCCAGATCAAGACCAAAAACATTAGTTTTGTGTGTCTGAATGCTGCCCTGCCTTGCAGGTGTTAGTGAGGTGGTATAAACCAAGTTAAAAATGTTAATCATTGTGCTTCTGCAACACTGCCTGCTGCTGCGGCTACTTGCCATTCTACTGCTGTCATGTTGCTGACGTCGTTCCACCATGACATTAGAATGTGAAGAAGACGCAACAGATGTCTCGAGTTGGTCAATGAGCACTGTCTCAAATTCCTGCATTCTACTGTCAATTTGTGTGTGTGGAAGGAAAGGGCTCACTTTTGATTTGTAACATGGATAAAAGAGGGTGACCATCCAGTAATCACTGTTCATTTTGATTGCTTTGATGTGTGAGTCATGTTGCAGGTAATGTAGCATCCAAGCACTCTTGTGTGAGATGCTGACAGGATCTCCCAAGCCTCGGGGTTGAGGGGCACTAACCAGATCTTCTTCCACTTCTACCTCCTCCTCATCCTGAAATCTGTGCCAACCTCTTACCACCAAAGGGTAATCGGTACCAGTGGTGTGTCGCACACCATATTGCCTGGCATCAGGTTCTTAGCACCCAGTCACTGGTCGGTCTGAGTGCGCATAACTGTCCACAGCTCTTGACCTGTGTGTTGACGGTCTCCAAGACACATTAATTTCAGAACGGCCTGGTTTCTCTTGGCACGTGATGCAACCTGTTGAGGTTGTGAATCTGCACTCAGCACCATCCCAGTAGTGTGGAAGAGTGTCCGCTGAGCCAGAGACCGTTCACCCCCAGAGGCACTGTCATCCACCTAACACACCCAGTGAGCAGTCTGTGAAATGTAATGCCCTTGACCGTGCTTACTAGTCCATGTGTCTGTAGTCAGATGGACTTTGGTGGACACAGATGCAGCCAACGTGCTGGAGATCTTTTCTGCAACGGGGTGGGCCAGAGCAGGGACAGCTTTTCTGGCAAAGAAATGCTTGCTCGGCATATGATATTGGGGGCATGCCAGGGCCATTACGTGGCAGAACCCATCTGTGTCCACCAAGTGGAAAGGCAACATTTCCAAGGCCAAGAGCCTGGCAATGCCGACATTCAAGCTTTTAGATTTGGCATGACTGGGGTGAAAGTGTTTCTTCTGCTCCCACAGCTGGCATACAGAAGGCTCGCTGGTGGACTGGCTGCTCTACAGCGTGCAGGTCAGACTGGTGGAAGGTGTAGACTGAGTTGCTGCTGGTAGGAATCGGCTGACAGTGTCTAGGACTGGGGATGGTGCTTGCCGATGCTGCTCCGGCACATTGGGCATGGAAGTGGCGGAGGCAGAAGATGTCACAGTGGTTAGAAGCCCAGGACCTGTGTGGCCTTTTTTCTCCAAGTGATTCTTCAACAGCAATTCATGCTTTCCATGCATGTGCCTGTTCATGCTGGTGGTGGTTAAATTCTTTGGATTCTTTCCTCTACTGACACGTTGAAAGCAAATCCGGCATATGATGTCGGAAAGAAAATCTGAGGCTTGATCGAAAAAGGCCCATGCTTCACCGTCCTGGACCTCTTCAATGGTGAAAACCTAGTAGCAGTGTTCACGCTGCCACCTCTGACCATGGCTGGCGGATTAATGTCAGCGGACTAGTGCTACCGCCCTCTCCCTTTCTGAGGCCGGACACGCTCTGACACTACACCATCACCCTCCTACTCCTCCACTGATGATGTGCTTGCCAGCTGCTGCTCAAAAGACCATGTTGGATCCACAATGTCATCATCATAACAGGTGACTTCCTCTTCCTGACAGTCTACATCCTCAAGTTGCGGGTTAGAAGCCACAGGCACTGCAAGACACCGCTGACTGCTTGATATTTCTGCCAACGAACCAGCTTTCTTCTCCTCCTCTGAGGGCATCAGCAATTGGTCATCAGAGCAGACAAAATCATGCTCTTTGGCCCCTTGATCTTTTTAAATGCCTTCTAACCCCAACCACATTTTGTCATGAAAGAGCTCTTTGGAATATGGATTATCTAGAGCGGTCTGTTTATTGAGTAACATTTGGTCTTCAGGTTGCACTGATGATGATGATGACATTTGTGCCTTTGACTGAGAGGAAGAGGAGGTAAAACTGCTGGATACAGGTTGTGTTAACCACTGAAGAACGGATTGGCGTCGATCTTCAGTAATGCCATTTTCAAATAGCCCGGGCTCCACCAACGAAGTTCCTCAGGGACAGAAGAGCAGACACACCGCGCAATGTGCGTTACAGATTTACAACACAGGGTGCGACTTTAATCTAATTAGAATCACGCTCACCTTTTAGAGCTGTACAGGTATGGTACAGCTCACATTAAAGCTGAAATTTAAAAGCCCACAGCTGATCCGCTGCACCTCGCCCTCTCCGAGCAGCTCAGGAAACCTCCAATCTCGCAGCCCAGTAGATTCCGGCAGCAGTAGTAGGAAAGAAGGACACTCGTAACACGAGTGAAATTAGGAGTTCCCGTGGCGCTTTCAGGGGCAAAAACAATTCAAAGAAAAGCCAACTTAAGCATCAAGCTGGTTTATTAAAGTAAATATAAAACAGGAAAGCTACGCGTTTCGCAGGGACTCTACCCTGCTTCCTCAGGCACATAAAACAGGAAGATAACAGGGCTTTTAAACAGTTCAAAATTGAGACAGAGGCTTAATTGAACAATTAACCCTTACACAACTGTTATAACATGAAAAATTTAGACAAATACAAAAAACAGAGTTACCAGATATAAAAACATAAATATGTTTAAAAACATTACAATACAATTACAAAATACTGTTATATCCAAGAATATACAAATTATACAAACAATAAAAAATACATACGTTTTCATAAATATACAATTTAAAATATAAAACATGTACAAAAATAAATTATGCTGATCCCAGGAATTGAACCCTCATTGTCTACTTCAAAGTCCCCTATGTTAACCATACATCTAACAAAACTATTCGATGGTATCCTGTTCTTCATTTAGCCCATAAGGTGTAATAGTGTGAAGCTTATAGATCCAGTAAATTTCTTTACTAGCCAACTTCCTATGGCGATCTGGATCCTCGCCATCCACCCTCTCAATTGGCTGAACATAGAAAACCGGTTTAACTCCCGTATGCTTCTCCACAAAATGTCTAGAGAGGCTATGCAACAGTTTTTTATGTCTAACATTGTAACGGTGGTTAATTAATCTTCTTGATAGTTTTAAAGTGGTCTTGCCTACATATTGAATACCGCATGTACAAGTTAGTACATAAATTACAAACGATGATGTACATGTCAAAAAAGATTTAATATTAAAAATTTCACCAGTACTAAAATAAATTTTTTTTTTTCAGAACTGGTGAGCATCCCACAGCATTTACACAAGGCATGACCACAAGAAAAAGAACCTACTTTTTTAACCACTGCCGTATCTACTTTTTCATTACTTCTAATATTATGACATTTTAATTTTGAAGGAGCAATCTTATTTTTGATGGTGGGTGCCTTTCTAAAAATTAATTGGGGCCTCTCAGGTAAAACTGAACACAAAACTGGGTCTAACTTCAAAATATCCCAGTGTTTGTACAAAAGATTTTGAACCTCATGATGTTGAGAACAAAAGGTGGTAATAAATTTAAAATGGTTTTCCTCCACATCTTTAGCCAATACCTGACCTACTTTATTTAAATATTGATTCTGGGTAAGAGAATTTGCTTTATTTTTTGCCTCATTTATTAAAGAGATGGGGCATCCTTTTTGCTTAAATTTTTCTGTTATCAAATCTGATTGAACATTTAAATCACCCAATCCAGGGTACAATTTTTTTGATCCTTCGAAATTTGGCCGAAGGGATTTCCTAACCCCCAC
>JAODAL010056469.1:0-23270 GCA_025379985.1 Phyllomedusa bahiana | reverse complement strand
AAAAAATTTGGCATGTAGTATACCCTAACCTAAGAACTGTGCTGAGAGACAGGTATGCCCTGGGTGACCGAGTTATGGTCAAGACCAAGATGCCATCGGGTAAGTTAGATGAGAGGTGGGAGATGGTCCCATATATGGTAAAGAGAAGAGTAGTCTTCCCAGTTGATGAAGTGGAGCTAATAGGGACTGGGGGACCATCACGGAAACTGCACCATAACCTGTTGAGGTGCTCAAATTTGAGGAGCCTACAGCCATGAAGGAGTTACCTGCCCCTGTCCAGATTATGCGTGGAATCCCTTTAGATGAAGGGTTGTGGGTTGTCCTGTTCAGCCCTCAACCAAGGTTCCAGATGTGGCGAGTTTGCCAGGGAGAGAGAGATGTACAGCCAACAGCTGCTCCCCCAGAAGATACGCTTAAGGCCCTTGAGTCTGTACCTTCATGTAGGACACTTAGGTCCAATGCTGGAGTACCCCTCAGCACTATGCACAAGATGAGTTTGTATGGGAAGGGTTGGCAATGACGCCAACCTTTAATGGGTCGGCATGGGGGCTGGTAGACAGTCCTCACGGTCTTTCTTACTGGGAGCTATCATCTGATGTATGATGGATGATTCTGGTCTGTTACATTGCATTTTGTTGCTGTGAAGTTTTGTCATGAGTTAAAGAGTTAGGGGCCCCACGATATAGAAAGTAGTCAAGTTTTTACTTAAACAAGTAATTATATAGAACTTGCAAGGTTAACATACTTTACAGCAAGTTCTGTAAAGATCTATAATTCTGCCCACTCCGAGAAGCTAATGGGGAAGCACACCGTTACTCTCTCTCAGGAACTTTCCTGCTAATGAGAAGTAAAGCTGTGGGTGTGTATGCCTGGGACTGGAACCTATGGAAATCAGAGGGAGTTACCTGCTGTCTCATCGTGGTTAGAGGGGAAGTGATAAAGTGGAGTGAACGTCATCTGTGATGTCGGATGTTTACAGAATGAAATCGGTGATCGGATATTGGCCAAGAAAAAACCTGGGCCCGATGAGCGACTTTGTTTAGGCCTGAAGACAGACTAGTTAGGGTTTTATAAAGATTCGGGCCTTAAATGAACATTTCTGGAAATAACGTCTGCATGAGACTGTGGAACAAGTCCTACGCTGGTGTTGGTAACTTTATTTGTTGCTTTTTTTGGTGAGATCTTTAATTGGTTAATGGTATTGTGGGAATAGTGAGTACTTTCGTAAGCTTTTAAACCCTTGTGTTACACTGTGAGCATGCCCCTGAAATACGTGTCCACACTATCCTTCCAGTTACATAGGGTTTTAATGAGGTAAATAGTGGTTGGATTTTCTTTGGAGGGAGTTGAAACTCAATGTATTCCGGCAACATCCCCAAAATCTGACAGACCTTGAGAAGATCTTTATGGAGGAGTGAGCCAAAATTCCCACTGCAGTGTGTGCAAACTTGGCCAAGAACTATAGCAAACGTCTAACCTCTATAATTGCAAACAAAGGTTTCTGTACCAAATATTTAGTTGTTTTTCTATTGTATTAAATACTTATTTCATGCAATAAAATGTAAATTATTTTTTAAAAAGCATACAATTGGATTTTCTGGATTTTTTTTTTTAGATTCTGTCTCTGACAGTTGAATTGTACCTATGATAAAAATTACAGACATTCTCTCTTTCTTGCAAAATTGACATTGCATCAGATACTTATTTTTCCCACTATACATTTATAGCTGAGGACGCCTGAATAAATGACCCATTTTCTATCAGGTTGAGGTGGTTGTTTGGAAGTTGGGGTACAATCATTGCTGTACTGCTGCGTAGCACAATCACTGAAATGGTTAATAATCTAGTAACCGCTCCTACATTGTATATGGCTCTCCTAAACTCTCTAGAAAAAAAATTATAACACTTTAAAAATCCCCAAATTAAAAATCAATGATTTTTGAGAGATGCATGGGGAGACAGAGATGCCGCAGAATGATCCAGTCATAAAATGGCATGGCTGAATGAAGACCAATCTCTCCATAGGAAAGCACTCTTTGCAGTATCTTAGAAATTAGAAATAAAAGGGGGAGTTATCAGAGAAAATATAGGGTGAAGTGACTTCTCCAGTATAGTGTTTTAAATGTTTTTCATTTCTAGCACTTAGGAATTTGCTGCTGACTTTGCTCTGCCAGAAGCATTGATGTAGTTATAGAGATAATAAACTTTTGTTGTTCTTTAGTTTTAAATTAAATTATTCATAAATTCCAAAAGAGGAATTTATTAACTGTTACTTGTCTAAAGGTATTTTAGCCCACCTATTCCCTTATTAGTTGACTTTTGTCCCTTCTATTTCTAATCACTGATAATACACATTTTTTATTTATGGTGACTGGGATGTGGGATGATTGCCATAACATTCCATTACTTAATCTTCTAGGATCATTAAAAAAGTACCCCAGATTCTTTGGTCCCCCCAACAAACAATCTGTTTTCCTATTATCTATTAATTAAACTAATGGCTAGATAAGTTGTTTTTCTCATTTTAATTAAATACTTTAACAATGACTGTATGCATTACTAATTTTTAGTAATGCAAAACAAAGATAATGTAAAGGTCACTGCCTACATATTAAAAGCATGTTTACTGAGAAGTAACCAATTATTAGGATTAAACTAACAAATGATATCACAAAATATGATTAAAATGTGAAGTAATTGGTATTAATGTTAACACACCTAAGCCAAATATATAAAAACTTGTGTTTGTTAACCAAAATACAGGATTTTGCCGTTGAATCAACTTAATGTCAGGCGTCAATCTTCCCTGACATATGCACATATGTCCATTCTGATCTTAATTTGGAAACCAACACAATGAGAACTAGCTTGTGGGTTTATAGCGACAACCGTGTTGCAGTGACTAGGGATGAGTGATTATAATCAACAAAATTGAAATCGGAACAGTTTTTAGGTTGATCGGAAATTTCCGATCACACGATAATTTAGGTGAGAATCTGCGCATAATCTCTTACTATCGCGCCATTTTCGGTGCTTCCTGTCATTTTGGCGGCCAGCAAATCAGCTTAGAGCATAGAGCAGGATGAGCTAGGTGTGCGACGTCATGACTGTGATGTGTCTGGTTGTCATTGGCTGGAAAAATCACATGACCTCGTTTTGCATAGAACAGCGCTTCCTGTTCAGCATCAGTGTGTCAGTGTCTCTCATTAGAGCAGGACCAGGACGTGTGCTAGATATCTCCTCAATACAGCTCAGCTCAGCTCAGCTCAGAGACACAGTTCTCTTTGTTCACACAGACAACTATGCTTTTAGCTGTGAACATTAGAACATAGGTAGATTAGAGAATTTCAGCTCTTAGTTAGTTAGACAGAGACTTTAAAGAAGCATCTAGCGCTGTACAGCCGTGCGGGAGGAGGGGGGGGGGGGGTTGGGTGCGGGTGAACACAGACAGACAGGCAGGCAGGCTCTTGAAAGGAGAGTGTATATTGTGCAGCCCAGACTCTGCTTTGAACCTGCATTGAAATGGCTTTTTTTTTTACCAGTTTTTGGTCAGCACACTTCGCACCTGAAGTGAAATAGTACCTTTTATTGTGTGCAGCCCAGTTTTGTTCAAAGACCCACCTTGTACTTACATTAGGATACTGAAATTTTCTAGTAACTGCTGTTGTATTTCATTGGTACAAAACCCACCTTTTATTATCCGTCTCAATTTTAAATAGGTGTTTTTCACTTTGGCGCAGCCCATTTTTTTCAAATACCCATCTTGTACTTATATTAGGATACAGAAATTTGCTAGTAATTGCAGGTGTATTTCATAGGTGCAAAACCCACCTTTTATTATCCGTCTACATTTCAAATAGGTGTTTTTCACTTTGGCGCAGCCCATTTTTGTTCAAAGACCCATCTTGTACTTATATTAGGATACAGAAATTTGCTAGTAATTGCAGGTGTATTTCATAGGTGCAAAACCCACCTTTTATTATCCGTCTACATTTCAAATAGGTGTTTTTCACTTTGGCACAGCCCATTTTTGTTCAAAGACCCATCTTGTACTTATATTAGGATACAGAAATTTGCTAGTAATTGCAGGTGTATTTCATAGGTGCAAAACCCACCTTTTATTATCCGTCTACATTTCAAATAGGTGTTTTTCACTTTGGCGCAGCCCATTTTTGTTCAAAGACCCATCTTGTACTTATATTAGGATACAGAAATTTGCTAGTAATTGCAGGTGTATTTCATAGGTGCAAAACCCACCTTTTATTATCCGTATAACATTTAAATAGCTGTATTTCACTTTGGTGCGGCCCAGTTTTGTTCAAAGAGCCACCTTGTACTTAAATTTGAATACAGAAATTTTGTGGTAACTGCTGTTGTATTTCATTGGTGCAAAACCCACCTTTTCTTATCCGTATAACTTTTAAATAGCTGTATTGCACTTTGGTTCGCCCCAGTTTTTTTCAAATAGCCACCTTGTACTTAAATTTGGATACAGAAATTTTGTAGTTACTGTTGGTGTATTTCATTGGTGCAAAAACCACCGTTTGTTATCCGTATAACTTTTAAATAGCTGTATTGCACGTGGTGCGGCCCTAGTTTTTTTCAAATAGCCACGTTGTACGACAATTCTGATAGAAAAATTTTCTAGCAACTGTTCTCGTTTGTCATTGCTGCAAAAAACGCAATTTCTCATCCGTGTAACTTCTGAATCTCAGTTTGGCGCAGATAGCGCACTTGTATGATATTTTGTTGAAAACTATCAATTCCTAGTCCTACTGGGCAGTTGTAAATCCCTGGGACTGAAGGAAGAACACTGTTGATTTTGTCTTACGGTTCTTCCACCAGACCGCATTTCACAGGTATTCGCTAGAAACAATTCAGTTTCTAATCCTAGTTGGCTGTAGAAAATTAGAGGGATTTAAGAATAGCCTTCAATAAGAGACTGTCAAAAACTCTTCCATACCTTCTTAAATTTTTATCTTTCTGAACATGGAGCGAAATGCAGGTGGTAAGCGAAGCAAAGAGGGGTGTAGGACATGGAGGTAGAGGTACGAGAGAAGGTGCTCCTTCCAGTGCTGGCAACAACACGCAAGCCAGCGGATCGTCGGTGGCAGGACCGTCAGGCCTGTCATCGCTGGGTCAGGGCCCTGTGAATCTCAGTAACGAACAGTGTCGCCGAACTGTTCTTCAGTTGTTAATGCAACCTGCATCCAGCAGTCTTACCTACTCGTCCTCCCAGTCACAGCCACAAATGTCGTCATCAGCATCGTCAGCATCCATCCAACATGAAGCGAAGGCAGCCCAAATGTCAACTCGTGTACCCACCACTGTCGATAATCCATTTTCTGTGACTGAGGTCTGATGGCCAAATATCACGTGCCAAATTTCTAAGTGGCAATTTAGAAGTGGCAATCCTCAGAAATATCCCAGAACTTAATAGAGCAGACTTTAGAGTCCGTAATATCATCTGACTACGTTTCTCTTCATCTCTTCATCTCTTCACAGGTACTTCTATTCTGGTGAACAGCAAATCCCAGCCAAACCACAGCATTATATGTCTAATTGTCTCTGCCTAGTTTAAATGGTACGTCTTTTCTGGTGAACAGCAAATCCCTATCACAGAAAAATTATAACCCCAAATATAAAAACATCAAAGCTTTATTTCAATTAGTTAAAACTAAAATATAACACACTATTCCCTTATTTCCAAACACTAAATTATTTACATGGAAGAGAGAAAGAAGGAGTATACTTGGCTTCCAAAAGGAGATATTCACCAATCCTGCACCGATATAGTCCAGAGGAATTGGATACTTCCACTTTTTACCCGAAACTAGTCCTTTGATATAATAAGTAAACTGCCTCTATAAGTACCCTATTTAAGCCCTATTGGTGGGAGGTACAATCTTTGGAAAGTTATATTACAGCAAACATTGTACCTAAGGGCCTGAGATTAACTGTAAAACCGGCCATTAGGTCGTGTACTCCCTCTCTATTGGAGAAATGGGAAAAAGAACTGATGGATAGTTCTATAAGGTTAATGCGGTTGCTGCTTGATGAAGAAAAATTGGTATTTGAATCCTCTACTAAAGATTTAAAAGATCTTATAGATCAGACCCTTAAATTTAAGAGTGAATCTGATTTCTCTAGACGAGAGCTGTTATTACAGAATTCAATTGAGAAGTATCAAAATTTTATTAAACAGCGTAAGCATCGACAATACATACGTGATCTCACTGAATTTAAAGAAAAAAGAGCATATCAATTTTTAAGTGAGACAAATACTAGAGAGACAGACGTCTCCTCGTCCGAACCTGAATCGTCTGACTCAGAATTAAGATACACAGGTGGAGTAGGGTCAAGCTCAGGTTGGAGGAGGGGGGACGTGGTAGACAAGGAAAGGGGAAATGGCGTTCACAAAGATCCAGACCTTATGGTTCATCTGGACCATCGTCATCTCCCTCTTTTTTAGAACAGGGGAATATGTATATTCTGAGGGAACGCCAGCAGCAACCGAGGACATAATTGAAGATGACAACACTATAATTAATCTAACTGATCGGCCATTAGGGGAAGAAGAAATTAAGGTTTTGTCACGTGGCCTGTCATTTGTACCTACAACTAAGTTTGACGCATTTGAATGGGTAAAGGATATCAATTTATTCATACGGAAGTTAAAATGGCATAAGTTTTTCAAGCTAAAGGATAGACAGGAGGCAGATTTATTGGGGGTATCTGAGGAGGATATGTGTGGGGTTAGGATACTCTCGGGATTATTGGAGGAAAACATTCACCAGGGATCATCTACTAACCTTGCACCTAAAAGTAAGAGGATGCCCCCTAGTATGGACTGTCCGGAATTGGACATCTTCCTGAGAATGGTCATGAAGGAAATTGATTATATGGCTCAAACTAGATCTGATTTGGGGAGGAATTATACGCACTCTGAAATGGAATCACTGCTTAAGTTAGAGAAAGATCAATCAATGGTGGTGAAACCATCGGATAAAGGTGGTAACATTGTAATCTTAACACATGATCAATATACAAAAATGTGTTATAATCTCCTTAATGACAAGGAATGTTATGCAGTCCTACGTAAGGATCCTACAGTATCCTTTAAGATGGAGCTTGATGCTATTGTGATTGATGCTTTGGATAAAGGTGTGATATCCGATAAAGAAAGTAAACTTATCATTAATGAATACCCAACAATACCAACCTTCTATGCACTCCCTAAAATCCACAAGGGCACTAACCCATTAAAAGGACAGCCTATAGTGTCAGGAATAAATTCCCTGACACAAAAATGCAAGTGTCTTTGTGGATGAAGTGCTTAGAGGATTCGTTACTGCATTACCTTCTTATATTCGGGATATGTCAGACTTGTTGATGAAACTAGAGGGACTTAATATAGACGAAAATACTATTCTAGCATCAATTGATGTTGAAAGTCTATATAGCTGCATTCCACACTCACATGGAATATCAGCAATTGAGTATTTTTGCAGTATGTGGGGTGTTCAACATAGAGAGAGAGGTATTTTTGTGATACGGCTGCTTGAATTTATTCTTCAGCATAATTATTTCTTATTTGACTCGAAGACCTTCCACCAGCTCAGGGGGACGGCAATGGGGAGCCCGTGTGCTCCCACATATGCTAATCTCTACCTGGGCTGGTGGGAGGAACGAGTGGTCTTTCAGGAAGAGAATGAAGAGTGGACCTCTAGAATTTTATTCTGGGGCCGTTTCATAGATGACATTTTTGTCCTGTGGAACGGTCCCAAGGACACTTTTGGACAATTTATTTCTGTCCTAAACAATAATGACTTGGGTCTGAGGTTCACCTTTGAAATAGATTCTATCAAGCTTTCATTTCTTGATGTAGAGATCCGAAAGACACTGAGTGGATCTTTGAGTACTACTGTTTTCAGGAAGCCCACTGCGACCAACAGTTTGCTGCACTGGAGGAGTCATCATCCAGTAGCTTTGAAAAGGGGCATACCCCGGGGGCAATTCCTGAGGATAAGACGGAACTGTTCCCATGAGGACGGTTTCTTTAAGCAGTCGTATGATTTAGACCGTCGCCTCTCTACTCGCGGCTATCCAGCTAAGGTTAGACAGCAAGCCTTTGAATATGCGAGAAAGCAGGAACGTGTGGAATTGCTGATACCAAAGAAAAATAGAAAAAAGGATGAGGGCCGAGCCAGAATTATTGGAATGTTTGATGACAGAGCTGATGAGATAAAAGTGATTTTGACCAAGCACTGGAATATCCTACAATCAGATGATGATCTCTCCGACATATTGCCAAATAAACCACTCATAACGTATCGGCGTGGGAGATCTTTAAGAGACAGGCTAGTTAAAAGTCATTATAAACGGCCTAGGAGAGAGGGATCTTGGTTAGAGAGGAGACCGAAAGGGATGTTTAGATGTGGAGATAATTGTGTGGCCTGTCCCTTTATAGAGCAGACGAAGTCGTTTAAGGATCAAAATGGGAAAGAATATGTCCTAAAAGGTTTCTTTAATTGTAAGTCTGAAGGTTTGGTTTACCTCTGTGTTTGTAGATGTCAGCTTTACTATGTAGGCAAGACCACTCGCCAGATGCGCCGAAGAGTGGGAGAACATCTGGGTGATGTGCGACATAGGAGGGACACAGCGATTGCCCGCCATGTATGGGAGATGCATGGGGGTGACCCTGGATGTCTCAGATTTCTTGTCATAGAGGTGATTCATCCGTCGCCCAGGAAAGGAAATTTGGATAACATGATCTTAAGGAAAGAGGCCCAGTGGATTTACCGTTTGAGATCAGTGAGTCCTGGTGGCCTTAATGAGTCTTTACAGTTTGGATGCTTTCTTTGATTTAATGTGCTCTTCACTGTACTAAGTTGTATCAGAGAAATTTTGCCTATAGTGTTATGGAGATATCATGTCTGAGTTAGGCATTTACTCCTGTTTCTATATCTAAATATCATAAATAGTAGGTACTGACATTTCCCTTGTTTTGGTGATTGGCCTGTTGGTGCATCGCCTATCTGCACAATAGTATGTGCTTGTGACAATGTCACATAAAAGTTCCTATGTCTTATGCATATTTTTATCTTTGCTTAATTATACCAATCTATAAGTATAGTTGATCTGTGGTATCGAAGGAGCGTTTGTACAGATCAATATGAAATACTGTTAATATATCCTAATCAATGGTAACTGTAAAAGGATTGTGGATTGTATAATGAGTATTAGGGCCCTTACCCCTGGCTTGTGCGGTGAGGTTATCTTAGCATGCCGTACGGGGTATGTATAGGGACGTTGGGTGACTGCTTATCGCTTTAAGTCATGTATAATGAACCGCTAATGGCTCCTGGTATTGCGCAGTAAGAAATACCGCTGAGGTTCAGGCATGCGCGATGGTCTCGTAGCCGCGCATGCGCAGATGACTTATCGGGAGGCCGCACACTGGGCATGCGCGAGTGGTCTGAAGCCGCGCACGCGCAGTTGTCAATTCCGGACGCCGATTGCTGAGGGCGCGTGTAGCTGCTGAGATGCGCGGCAAGTATTACTGACAGTGTTTGAATACTGACAGCTGCTTACAGGAGCCTCATGATGGTTGTATTTATCGCTTGGTGCATACATTTGAGACATAGGATGTTGATATATATATGTTAATAAGATGGGTGGTTCACCAATTTGTCTAATCTTTGTGAGGTATATTTAAGGAGGTCCTTATGAGATTGGGGGACGCTCTTCCATCATGGCATGGACTATCTGCATGTATCTGAAAAACTGACTCCCCTGATGAACCAGATTTGGGGATACGCGTCGGGAGACTATATATTTTTTTGAAATCTCTCTGTTGTGTATACCCATTTGCCCTAATTTAGTATACACCAGTGTTACCTAGGGTGTAAGCCGTTCATGTGGGGCCGCCCTTATCGGGGCGACAACTCCATAAAGGCATTTCTTAGGGCTTAAATAGGGTACTTATAGAGGCAGTTTATCAAAGGACTAGTTTCGGGTAAAAAGTGGAAGTATCCAATTCCTCTGGACTATATCGGTGCAGGATTGGTGAATATCTCCTTTTGGAAGCTAAGTATACTCCCTCTTTTTATCTTACATGTAATTAATTTAGTTTTTGGAAATAAGGGAATAGTGTGTTATATTTTAGTTTTAACTAATTGAGATAAAGCTTTGATGTTTTTATATTTGGGGTTATAATTTTTCTGTGATAGGCTTTTGAGACCCTGATGTTGATAATTGTTTGCTGTAAGATTGAACAGCAAATCCCAGCCAAACCATAGCAAAAAAATTTTTTCCAAAAATTTGTCGCCTATTTTTTAAATAGTACGTCTTTTCTGGTGAAAAAGAAAACCCCCACCCAAAAATTAAATACGCTAATTGTTTTGCCTATTTTAAAATTTAGGGTTTTTTTGGGTTTTAAAACACAACCCCAGCCAAAAAAAACCCGGGGTTATATTTTTAATTGTCTTTTGCCTATTTAAAAATTTGGTACGTTTTTTCCCGGGGAAAACCCAGCAAATCCAGCCAAACCAAGCATTATATGTCTAATTGTCTGCTTATTTTAAAATTGAAACGTTTTTTCCCGGGGGAAAACGGGAAAAACCCACCCAAAAAACCCCAGCATTTACGTTTAATTGTCTCTTGCCATTTTAAAGGGAAAGTTTTTCTGGGGGGAACCCCGCAAATCCCACCCAAACCAAAAGGCATTATATGTCAAAAATTTTCTTCGGGCCAAAAGTTTAAATGGTAAGTCTTTTCTGGTAAACCGGCAAACCCCACCCAAAAACCACAGAATTTTTGTTTAATTGTTTTTTGCCTAGTTTAAATGGTAGGGTTCTTTTTTTTGGTGAACCAGCAAACCCCCCGGGGCCAAAACCCCAAAAAAGGAAAATTTTTTATTTTTTAAATTGTCTTTTTGCCTTTTAAAAAGGGTTCGTTTTTTTCCCTGGGAACGGGCAAACCCCCGCCAAAACCCCACGGGCATTATATTTTCTAATTGTCTCTGCCTTTTTTAAAAATTGGTCTTGTTTCGGTTTGGAACGGGGCAAACCCCGCCCAAACCACCGCAAAAATGTCTAAATTGTCCCCCTGCCTAAGGTTTAAAAGGAACTTTTTCGGGTTTGAAAAACCAACCCCAGCCCAAAACCACAGCTTTAAAAAGAAAAATTTATCTGCCGGGGTTTAAAGGGGCCCCCTTCTTTTCGGGTTTAAACAGCAAATCCCAGCCAAACCACAGCTTTTAAAACCCCCCCCCCCCCTTAAATTGTCTCTCCCCTATTTTTAAAATGGTACGTCTTTTCTGGTGAAAAAAAAAATTTCCCAGCCAAACCACAGCTTTAAAATTTCAAATTTGTCTCTGCCTTTTTAAAGGGGCGTCTTTTCGGGTGAACACAAATCCCAGCCAAACCACAGAAATTTATATGTCAAATTTGTCTCGCCCTATTTTAAAAAATTGGGTCGTTTTTTCCTGGGTAAACGCAAATCCCAGCCAAACCACAGCTTTTAAATGTCAAAATTTTTCCCCTTCCCCCTATTTTAAAGGGTACGTTTTTTTTGGGGAACAGCAAATCCCACCAAACCACGCATTATTTGTCTTTTTTGTCTCTGCCAATTTAAATGGAATTTTTTCTGGGGGAACAGAAAATTTCCCGGGGAAAAAACCCAAACCGGCATTATTTTAAAAATTTGTCTCTGCCTAGTTTAAAAGGAAATTCTTTTTGGTGAACAGAAAAAACCCCAAAGCCAAACCACAGCTTTTTATATTCCCAAATTGTTCTCTCCCTAGTTTTTAAATGGTATGTTTTTTGGGTCAAATTTTGGCCCCACCCCCTTTTTCCAAATTATTTTAAAAAAACCCCTTTGTTTTAAAAATTTGGGGTTAGCCTTTTAACCCCTTTAAAAAAAGGAAAAACTTTCCCCAAAAAGGTCTTCCCCCCTTTGGGCCAAAAATTTTGGTAGTTTCCAAAAACCTTTAAAACCGCCCCCTGAATGCTTCCAAATTTGAACTAATCATGTTGGAAAAAATTTGCATTCTTACCCGGTTTGGGAGGGTTTTAATTGGCCAAAATTATAAACTGCCAAATTTCAAAGGGGCCCATTTAGAAGTGGAAAAACCCCTCAGCAATATCCCAGAAAGGGACCCAGAATGGGGCTTAAGGGAGCGGGGACTCTCGCCCCTTTTTTGTAATTACTGAACATCGCCATAACCCTTAATTACCATGCTTGCTATTACTATCTCCCTTGCCCCAATCGCCCCCCAATCTTACCACCCCCTGTTTTGCCATCAACAATTTTACCCCTATCACTCCTCTCCCCTTCCCTCACCTTTTACTCACCCCACAGGGGGTTTTTTTTTTTTTTTCCCTTTTTTCCAAACCACCCCAAAACCCCTCCCCTCCCCAATTTTACGAAAAAAACGCCGTCCCGTTTTTAAACACTGAACCATTTTGCTGCTTTTTTCCATTCCCCTTTTGCTTTTTGGGTGAAAGGGGACATCTTTTCCTAAACCCCGGCCCCCGCCCCCCCTTAAACCTTGCTCATCCCACTTCCAATTTTCCTTCCATAAAAAAACTTTTGCAAAACCTGTTTGCTATTCTCAAACGTCTTTTTCCCAACCCCCCCTTTTAAAAGTGTGCAAAATGGAACCCCCGTCCACCGCCCTGCAAAAAAAACCCAACTACTGCGTTCTTTTAAACCTTTTTCTCTCCATTTTCCCCTAAAACCCCCCTTTTTGGCCCCCCCCGAAAAAAAGGCTCCAGCCATTTTGAAAAACCGCTTTCCCCTTTTTCCTCCCTCACCAAGGGTGGCCCCCTAAAACTTAAACCCCACCCCCCCCAGTCTAGCCCCGGCCGGGTGGGGAATTCAACCCCACCCCCCCCCCAAAAGCCACTTCCCGGGTCCCATTTCCCCGGGTACCCTCACTAACCCCACTTCCGGGGCCCCCAAAACCCTCGGGAAAAATTTGGGGCCCTTTCCATCGGGGGTCACATTTTGTCCCAAAACCCCCCTTTCCCAGTTTCGGAATCTTTTTTGTTTCCCCGGGCCCCCACACTTCCCTCCCCCTAAAAATACCCCCCAAATTTTTTTTAAACCCAATTGGATTCCCACTTTTTCCATCAAATAAACCTTTTGGGAATTCCCCCTTCCCTTTTTAAATCCTTTCCCCAAAAACCCCCCTAACCCAACAAATTCCCAAATCCCCCTTAACCCACAAACCATCTCCCTTCATTTTCACTAGTTTTCAGCCCCCCCGGCCCCCCCCCCTGCTTTTTCCACCCTTTCCGAAAACCCTTTTCCTTTAAAAACCCCCGGGAACCACAAAACCCACCAAACGGGTTCCTCAAAGGCCCCCAAATTTTTCCCCCCTTTCCCCTGCCTGCCCCGGGGTTTTGTCAAACGTTACAATAAAACTCTCAAAACCACCCCCCCCAGGGTTGGGGCCCCACTCTTTACACCGCACCAACCAAGCATACCCCCAGGCCTTGGGGGAACATGCCCTCGGGACCCGCCATCTGCACCGTTTGTTCCGGTTTCTGAGGGGGTTTTTGGAAAATTTTTGAACCCTACCTGCAGACTTTCCCCAAACAAACAAATTCTTTGGCCCCGGGCATACAAACTTGCCCTGCATTGTGCCAAAAAAAAAAATATTTCACCCCCCCTCATCTCAACCCCAAAAAAACCAACAAGCCAAACGCCCTCTTTGCCACCTTCCCCCCCTCCCCCCTAAGGACCCTAGAGCTCAGGCCCCAGTACGACCTAGTGCTAAAGCCCAGGCCCCCTCACTTCAAAAGAAAAATTTTTTAAAAATATGGGGCAAAACCCTATCCCCTGCCCCCCCCAAGAAATTACCCCCTTTCCCCTTCCCCCCCCGGCAGGGCTTCCTAAGCCCTGCTCGGGGGCTTTTGAACCGCCAAAAGGGGAAACAATTCCCGGCTTTTAATGCCCTGCCCACCCCCCCCCTGCTCCCCCGACCCCTTTCCCAAACCCACCCCCCAAACGTCCAGTTTTATTTCTCCAGTGCCCTCTTCCCCCCTTTACAAAAACTTTTAAACCTCTCCCCCTCTCCACGGGGATCTTTTTTTTCTTTTTTTAAAACCACGCCATCATAACCCCTTTACTAAAAAGCCCTTTTTGGCCCCCGTCCTTGCTGCTAACTCCCGACCAGTTTTCTAACCTGCCCTTATCTAAAAAATTTCCGGGAACCCGTTTGGTTTAAACTTCGCCTTTTTCCCCCTATCTCTCAAATCCCTCCCGACCCCTGCAATCGGGTTTCCCCGCCCCCTACACTCCAGGGAAATCCCTTTAAAATTTCTCAAGGGGACCCCCAAAACTCAAAATTCTAAAGGGTAACACCCTTGGGGGCTTCTTTTTTGAACTCTCGAAAGCTTTTGCACTGTGGATCCCCCCCCCTTCCCTTTGCAATCCTCAGCCCCCTTTTTGGCCCCCAAACCCACCGCTCCCCCGTTTGGGTTCATCATCTTCCCTTTTGTCTGATGGGCCCCTTCAGTGTTCTTTTTTGGGTTTCTACCCTCCTTTTTCCCCCCTTCTTTTCTTGGGGGTTTTTGGAAGTTCCTAGGGAAACGGGTTCCCTAGGCCCCTTCCTTTTTCTCCTCTCCCTTTGGGGAAAACCATCATTTGATTTGGTTCCCAGTCCCATTCTATGCTGATGAACCCAATTATACACCTCCCCCCCGTGACACCGTCCTGCTCTCCTACAAAACACCAGGACTGTCTGTCCCGTCTCTGACATCATGTCCTTTTCTCCTCTAAAAAACTAAACCTCACTAAGAAAAACCCTTTTTTTCCTTCCCGGGCCACAAAAAAACCCAAACCCCCAAAACCCTGCTTTTTTCTGTTTTGAAATGCCTTTTACCAGGCCCGCTGTGGGGGGTTTAAAATTAGATTTGATTACCTTCACCCCTAAACCCAACCCCTTTTCCCCCCTTTTCCCCTTTCACCTAAAAGAACATCTCCAGAACCCGCCCCATTTCTCCCAGGGAAACAACTAAAATTCTCATTTGCCCCTTATTCTTTCTCTTTTTGACTACTCAAAACCCCTTGCTTTTTGGGTCCCCCCCCCTTGGCAAATTTCCCCCCCTTTTTCAATCAATCCGGGAAATGCACCCAGCCGGGCCACCCTTTTTCTCCAGCCGTTTAAAAACTAAACCCCTCTATCCTGTGTAAAGTCATTTCATTGGTTGCCCATTCAGTCCCGGTTACAGTAAAAAACCCCGGCATTCTCATAAAAAGGGCCCCCCACAGCGCTGCCCCCCCCTACACTCCTCCCTCGTTCTGTCTACCCAACCCGCCCCCCTCTCCCCGTTGTTTGGCTGCTGAAAAACGGGGTTTTACACCATCAATCATCCAACCCCCATGCCTGCCCCCAAAGTTTACACGGGGCGGAAACCAATTCTTTTGGAAAAATTTGCTACCGGGGGGCGGGACAGGCCCAAATTCCCCAACCCCCCCTCATTTTTTTTAAGGGGGGCCCTGAGAAAACTTTCTCATTTGGCTCCCAAGATCCCTAACTGCAATCAAAACACATTTTGTCACTCCCTAAAACACACCACAGGAATTTATCTGAAAAATAAAATTACTTTCAGGGGGGGAAGGTTACCCATTTTTCATGAAAACCCCACCCCCTTTTTATGAAAAAAGGGCCGGGGCCCTTTGGGAAAACCCTTAAAACTTTTTACCGTATTTTTTCCCCCCATAAGCTCTCACGAGAAAGGGCCTAAACCACTTGTCTCATTTGTAAGTACTTTTAAGTTAAAGTCTGTTTGTTTCCCTTTTTGAATTTGTTAAAGGGTGCGGAATTTTTGGCCTAAAATTAATAAAGATTAATATTATTATTATTATTTCTGAAGACCTCTTTGATGACAAAATGCGGTTGGGGTCAGAAGGCATTTCCAAAGATCAAGAGAACAAAGAGGATGATTTTGTCTGCTCTGACGCCCAATTGCTGATGACATCAGAGGAGGAGAAGGAAGCCGGTCAATCGGCAAAAATCCCGGGCGGTCGGCAACGCCTTGCAGTGCCTGTTGCTTGTAGCCCACAGCTCCTAGATGCAGAATGTCGGACGATGAATTTCACCTGTGTTGATGATGATGATGATGAGGGACATTGCGGATCCAACGTGGTCTTTTCAGCAGAATTTGCTTGCAAGCGCTTCATCACTGGACGAGGAGGAAGACGATGGGGTAGTGTCAGTATGGCTCGCACCTCAAAAAGGGAGAGGGCGGTAGCAGAAGTCCGCTGAGATGATTCCGCCAGCCATGATCAGCGGAAACACCGCTCCTCACTTATCGCCGTCGAAAAGGTCCAGGACCTCAAGCCTGAGCCTTTTTCGAGTAAGCCTCTGATTCACCACGATGTCATATGCCGCCTTTGCCGTAAACGCATCAGTAGAGGGAAGAATCTTAGTGTTTACCACCACCAACATGTCTAGTCACATGCAGCGAATGCATGAGTTGAAAGGGAAATGGAACACTTGGTAAAAAAAGGGGCCACACTGATGCAGGGGCTTCCAACCACTGCCCACCCCTCTGTCTCCACCTCCTCCTCCTCCGCCACCCCCAAGCGTTCCTCAGCTGCCCATGTCTCTCAGAGTCATGATCAAGGATCAGCCTCCGCTTCAGCCTCCACTATCGCCCGAGTACCACCGTCACCACCAGAAACCCATCCTACCCCTTCTCCTTGCACCAGTTTGACAACCTGCACGCCATACAGCGGCCAGTCTAGCAGCCAGCCTTCTGTCTACCAGGTTTGGAAGCAGAAGAAACACTTTAACCCAAACCACCCAAAGCCCAAAAAAACCTGAATGTCAGCATTGCCAGGCTTTTGGCCTTGAAATGTTGCCTTTCGTCTGGTGACACAGATGGTTTTCCGCCACGTCATGGCCCTTACCTGCCCCCAAACCAGATTGAGAGGGCATTTCTTTTCCAAAAAAGCCGTCCCTGCCCTTTGCCAGCCACATGTCATCTAAATTTCAAGCGCGTTGTCTGCATCTATGTCCAGCAAAGTCCATCTGACCACCGATACATGGACTAGTAAGCACGGCCAAGGCCGCTACCTCTTTGTGACAGCTCGCTGGGTGGATGTCTCTGGTGGTGACGGTGGCTCTCAGGCTTGGCTCACACTCTTCAAAACCGCAGAGAAGGGTGCAGGGTTTTTTTCCCCAAAGTCCTTGGTGGCACCCACGTGCCCAAAAGAAACTAGCCATGTTGAAATTAATCTGTCTTGGAGACCGTCAACACACAGGTCAGGAGCTGTGGACGGCTCTTCGCAACGAGACCGAGCACTGGCTGGGTGACAAGAACCTTGTGCCAGGCAAGGTGGTGTGCGATAACGGTCAAAATCTTCTGGCCGCCCTTAAGATCGGTAGGCTGGAGCACATCCCTTGCCTGGCACACGTCATGAACCTTGTCGTCAGAAATTTCTAAAGCGCTACCCGGTCTGGACTGCCTGCTGGGGAAGACTCGAGGTCTGAGTTCGCATTTCCCGCCGTTCGCAGCCTGCTTCGTCCCGCCTGGCTGCGTTGCAGCGTCAGCTCGGCCTCCCCATCAACCGTCTCATTGTTGACGTGGCAACACGCTGGAATTCCACCCTCCACAAGCTTCAGCGATTGTGGCAGCAGCGCAATGCCATTACGCAGGACGCAGTGCCACATGGCCGGACAAACAGCGGGGCGGACCTCGGGGTGTTGACCACCGAGAGTGGAGGGAGTGAAAAAAGCTCTGCACCATCCTTGCCAGTTTTGAAGAAGCCACCAAAATGGACAGTGCGGGCAATGCCCTTGTCAGCATGAGCATTGTTTGGGGATCTTAGTTCTGGAACGATCGTTGGACACTGTGAAACATCAGGTCCCACAAGCGACGGAGGAGAAGACAGACACAGATGCGGACACTGAGCCTTTCTCTCCATCTAATCCAGAAGGCCCAACAGTTTCACAATTTTATCAGTCTTTATTAGGCAGTGTTCAGGGTCCAGGGCTAGTGCAAGGCGGACGTCAGCTTTTCACGGTGCATCAAACTGGGGCCCAAGTCGGGGCTGTGTTGAACCTGTCCCGGGGGAAAGTGGGGAGGAGGATGGGGTATTCCTGGACCTGACGTTGGGCGATTTTCCCTCCCCTTGAAAAGGGTTTGGGGCACGGTTTTGAGGCGGGGGGGGGGAAGATAGGAAGATAAATTTGGGGGTTTGTGCCCCTCGACCCAGGGGCCCTTGGGGAAAACAAGGCTCCATCTCTCAAAAGGAGTTTTTGGATGCCCCCATTTCCTCCAACTTAAACCTCGCATTCAGGACACAAAATAAACAAAAAGTTTACGGGGAGGCCCCCATCCTCGACCCCCGGGTACAAAGCAAAAACTCAGCATTTTCCCTTTTCCACCCCCCCAAATTAAAAGAAAATCCCGGGAATTGGAGAACCGTGCTGTTTTGATCAACGGGAGCATCTTTTTGCGTTTTGCTTCAGGTTCTTAAATGTCACGGTGGAACAACGTCGCAGAAAGGTCCCAAATTTTGGGGGCCGAAGCGGCAGCGCAGGGCATTGGGGCAAAACCCTAATGGGTGACCTCGGGCCCAATCTTTTTTTACCACCTCACCAACGCAGGTAATGCGGGGGCACAATACTTTCCACGAGAGACTGGAAAAAGGGATCATGGTGAAACGACTATCTGGTCTCACACCGATTTTTTTTGGATGTGTTCGGGCCCCAATCGACTTTTTTGTGAAACCCCAAAATGGATGAATACCCCGATTCCCGGGGCCACGCCATTGGGTTTGTTGTCCTGCCCAGCAGCCGGGCTTTCATATATGAGGAAAACCCTTCACACAGCTGGGGATTTTTTTTAACAGACAAAGGGCACCAGTTTTTCCACAGATAATGTGGTTTCGTTTGACTTTCATAAAGGATGAATAAAGGCTTGGATCTCTGATCATGTTGTGGCCCAATTCCGAGGTCCCCCGTTTAGTTCCGGTTTTACTTCACATTCCTCTTCCCCAAAAAAAATTGGGCCTCTTTGAAAACTTTTTTTAAAAATGAAACATTTCTTACTGCAATTTTCATTCTCAGTTACCAAAAAAGGGCATTTTTTTGGTTTTTTCAGGGGGGAGGAGACTGTAAAAAGACAAACCAAAAGGGTTTTATTAAAAAAAAAGTATTTCCTTTATCCTTTTTTCTTTGAATTTTTTACATTGTCAATGGTTTTGGGGGCATGGTTTCTGTGAGATACAAACTATAATTGGTCCCTTTTTGGAAAAGAAATGTGGCTTCAAAAGGGGGATTTCTCCCCCAGTTTTTTTTAAACCCCGGGCCCGAGAATTTATTTTTTTAAATTTTTTTTGGGGCATCATGCTGTGAAATGCAGCAATACCCACAGGGGTCCCATTCTAAAAAAATTTGGGTTTCTAACCGGGCAAATTTTTTCTTCCACAATTTTTCAAAAGTGGTTAAGGGGCATGTTATAATTTTTTTGGGGCCTTTTTTGCTTGGGGAATTGCAGCAAAACTAAAAAGTTCTATTTTTAAAAAAATTTTGGTTTTCTAACAGGGCATTTGTTCCTTCCAAAAATTTCAAGAGTGGCCAAAGGGTCATGTTTTTTTAACTTTGGGGGGGTGTTGCGTAAAATGGGGAAACTTTAACCAACCCCCGGGTCCCCCCCCCTTTAAAAAAAAAGTGGTTTTCGAAAAAGACATTTGTTTCCTTTTAAAATTGGGCAACAGTGGCCAAGGGTTTAATTTTTTTAAAATTTTTGGGGGCCCTGGGGCTGTTTAAAAACAGGAATAGGTAGGATACTGTTTTAAAGGGCCCCTTTTTGCAAAATGACTTTTTTTGCAAAAATCTTTAAATAAACTAGCAATCCCTGAGTAGACAACCCCTTTTTTACAATTAAAAAAAAAAGGGGAAACAAAGACGGGGGGGATTTCCCTCCATTTTAAAAATGGGTTTTTTAGAAAAATTTAAAATACTAAAAAAATTGTTAAAGACAAAATAGCTGATACAAAAAATTCCCCCCCCCTGAATTGTACAAGGGGGGTTAAAAAAGACTTGAACAGAAGTAGGGAATTCAGAGGGCAGGGGTTTTTGGAGAAAATTTGCCACCCCAAAACAGAGACAATTTCCTCCAAAACGTTTTAGTAAAAAACAAGGGAAAAAAAAAGAATGCCAAGGGAAAAAGGGGACCCGGGGGGAAACGGGCGTCAACCACCCTTTTCCCCCAAGTGGAAACTCATTTTGGGCCGTACTCATATGGAGGGGAAGCGCTCTCATGAAGGGAGAAATTTCCTAAAAGGCCAAACCCCGGGCCTTTTTATGTGTACTGAGGTAGGGTTTGGAGGTTTTTTAGTTCAACCCTTTCCGGGTTCCACACCTGCTTTCAGACGCTGTTTTCGGATGCTGCTTTATAAGGGCATTTTTTTCCGTGTTAAAGGATGAAAGGACCCAGCCTGACTCCCCAACCCCACCCATTGTAACTCGGTCCCTGCTAGCTGAACCGGGTGTTAAAAGATTTACGGACGCCAAACCCCTTTTTTTCCCCACCCACTGTTTGTCCGGCCCTGCCAGCTTTAAACCTGGGATCCACGTTTTTTTTCCCCCACCCGCCTTGATCAGTTATTTCCTCCAAAAACCCCCTTGGGCAAATAAAAAAGAAGGATTTTTTAGGGAAGGGCCCGTTTTACCCCCCCGGGAACATCTTTTCATTTTTCTTACACATTTAATGTCCCCGGGTGCAACAATGTCACCCTTTTTGAATGGCAATTTTGCTCTGGGAGCAAAACAGTAATGGGGAAAAAAGAGTTGTTTTTATTATAGTTTTTTCTTATTGAGAATTTTCTGGATGGTCCAAAAGGGGGCCCCTGTGCGGGTTTTTGGGTCATCTCAGCCCCAGGCAGGGGATTCAATACCCCATTTTTTAATGAATGGGTCAAAAGACTCCTTTTTCCAGCAGTTTCTAAACTGTGGGTCATGCAGGTTTGGGGCTCTGCTGTGGCCCAGAACGGGTATAGTCAATGTCATTTTCAACTAAAATGGAGTTGAAAGACTCCTGTTTCGGCACTTTTTAAATCTGGGATAAAAGGGTTTTAATGGTCAACTGCGGTCCAGGAAGATATATTTAAAAGTCCAGTTAACAAAAAATGGTGGATAAAAGACTCCTGTTTCCGGCACTTTTTAAATCTTGGGATCAGACAGGTTTTAAATGGTCATACTGCGGTCCAGGACAGTAAGTTATGTCCAGTTTAAACTAAAAGGGTGGTTGAAAGACTCCTTTTTCGACACTTTTTAATCTGTGGGTCTGAGGTTTGGGGTTTGCTGGGGTACGGGGACTTTTATAGTAAGTCCAGTTCAAAAAAAATGGTGGTTTTAAAAGACCCCTTTTTCCCGGCACTTTTAATCTGGGGTCAGACTTTTTAAAAGGGTCATGCTGCTTCCAGGACAGGGATAGTAAATGTCCTTTTCAAGTATAATGAGGGTTTCAAATAATACTGCCTTCTGGCATTTTTAAAATTTTGGGTCTCAGGTTTTAGGGTCATGCTGTGGTACAAGACGGGATAGTGAATGGTTGTACTAGTGTTGAGCGATTACTTTGGCCATCAACATATGAGGGCGATAGTCGACCTCATGACAAGATTCGATGCGTATAGATAGAGCGATGCCATAATGTTATGGGGGAGAACAACCTTCTTTCAAACCCCCAAAACGGGTGGGAAGCGGGAAATTAAAATCCCAACAGTCAAATGGATACGTTACATTTAGGCAAAACACTTGGGTTTAAAAAAAACCCACAGAAAAAAAATCACAGACTTTTCACTACCCCGTTTGTCCACGCAGACCCTTAAACCTGCATGACCCACAAATTAAAAAGTGCCAAAGGCGTTGTTTTTAAACCCATCATTTACTTGAACTGGACATTGAATATCGCTGTCCTGGAACGCAGCATGAGCCCAAACCTGCATGCCCCCCAATTTTTAAAAAGTCCCGGAAAAAGGGAGTCTTTCAACCCCCATTTTGTTGAACTGGACATTGACTATCTGTCCTGGGCCCAGATGACCCCAAAGCTGCATGACCCCCAGTTTTAAAAAAGTGCCGGAAAAGGGAGTCTTTAAACAACCATTTTAGTTTTATGACATTGGCTTTCCCTTTCCCTGGGCCACGCATGAGCCCCAAACCTGCATCCCCAAAAGATTAAAAGTCCCGGAAAAAGGAGTCTTTCAACCACCTTTTTAGTTTCACTGGACATAGACTATCCATGTCCTTGGGCCACAGCAGGGCCCCCAAAAATTCATCCCCCAGATTAAAAATTCCCGGGAAAAGGAGTCTTTCAACCCCATTTTAGGTTGAACTGGACTTGATATACCTGTCCGGGGCCAAGCATGGCCAAAACCTGATGACCCAGATTAAAAAGTGCCGGAAAAAAGATTTTAAACCACCATTTTATTTCACCGAATTGACTATCCCTGCCCTGGCCACAGCATGGCCCCAAACTGCATGCCCCCAGATTAAAAAGTGGGGGGAAAACAGGAGTCTTTCAACCCCCTTTTTAGTTTCACGGGAATATACGTCCTGTCCGGGGTAGACTTGCCCTCCGTTGAGTGCGGACCAATTGAGTTCCCCTTGGGAATTGGTGGTTAACGCCCCTGTTCCACCCGGGTGCCCTTTTTTTTTGCTTCTTTTTTCATTTTACTAAAACGTCTGGGGAAATTGTCTCTGCCCGTGCCCCATACCCCAAGTCCTCTGAAAAACCCCACATCGGTCAATTTTTCCTGTAATTCCTTGTACAATTGGAGGAATTTTTTTACCAGCTATTTTGTACATGCAAGTTTTTAGTAGTTTAATTCTAGAAAAACAATTTTTAAATGGGGGGGAATCCCACCACGTCTTTGTTTTTCCCTTTTTTAAAATTTTATTAAATGGGTTTTCTAAAAAAAGGGATTGATGCTATGTTAAAGATCTTTCAAAAAAAAGTTATTTTGCAAAAATGTGTCCATTAAAAGTGTCCCACCTATTCCTGTTTTTTCCCACCTCACCCTGAGCCCTCTTGCAATTGTAAGAACAAAAGTCTGTTGAAAAACATTTTTTTTTATAATAGGGCCTGTATTAGCTGATGTCACAGCAAAATGCCCCCAACAATTCAAACATGACCCCCTTTAGCCACTTTTGGACAATTGTGAAGAACAAATGTCTGTTAGAAACAACATTTTTTTTTAATAGGACCTGTGTTAGCTGCATGTCACAGCAAAATGCCCCCAAAAAT
>JAODAL010056468.1:0-23270 GCA_025379985.1 Phyllomedusa bahiana | reverse complement strand
AATACTCAAAACCAGAGGGGGGTTAACTTCTTTAGATTTCAGATGCTGCATTCATCATTTTTTTCTACTATTAAGGAGCCACAATGGAACCTTAGCCTCTATTCACAATACATTTAGGCAACAGTTTGGTGGGCCTGCCCCATTTTTTCGTGATTTGCACAAAAAAAAATCTGTAGTTGCCTCTGTCCAACATATTTAAAAAGGTCTTTTACCCAAAACTGGTGTACGTCCAACATCATCAACAGTTTTGTATGCGCCAAATCTTAGGGGGCATGTCGCTCCAGATTCATTAGATTAGACACATTTATGAATGTGGCTCGACAGAATGTGAATAGGCCGGCACAGGCTCTTTGCAACAGGGGAACCTGACCCCAAATCAGCACTACCTCGAGAAAGCCAAGGGACTACCATAAAAGGGAAAAACTAGAAATTTAAAAACACACTAAAACTTAACTTTTCTAAGTTAAAAAGATACACTATATACCTATATATCCGAAAAAAAAAACCCCAAAAACAATATATAGAAAGGGAGGAAACCAAATAAAACCCCCTTACCAAACCCAAATAAGGGGCAAAAACCCGCCCCGATAAGGGCGACCCCAATCTGGAACCTAACCCTTAGGAAAACCTTCTGAACTCCCTTACTCTAAGGATAATAAATAAATAGGGAGAAAACATCCAAGACAATACACAATAGGGAAACCCCGAAAAAAAGTATAAACAAAACAAAAACCAATTTTTAATTAGATCCAAAACATGTTATTTCAGACAATATAAAAGCTAGAAACAAGCACCTACTATGGCACAACAGATAATCCATAAAATATCAATTATCGAAGACTTTCCCTTTACATACTCCATGTATGCTCCGACGCGTTTCCCCCACACGTCTTGGTGGGTTCATCAGAGAGAGAATATAATACAAACTAGGAAAGAAAGATGCAAATAATTCCAGTATACCAAATAATTATATTTTCTGAATATATAGTGGACAAATTTTGTTTCCCCATAGCCAGAAAAATAGAAATTTTGTAATTTGTACATCCAAAAAGGGGGAGTGACTTCCCCGCTCCTTTTTCCCTAATCCCTTTCGATTGCAATGCTTATAGAGGGCTAAAAGGCAATCTAACCTTTCACCCTTTTTAAGGTGCCTCCCAAAAGGAGGATGTTCCCCTTTCTATTTATTTGATAAAAACCCAATAGAAGAGGAAAATCAAAAATTTTTTTCCAAAGGGGGAAAAAAATTTCTTAGATTGGGGGCCCCAAAATGGGGCCCCTAAAAAAATGTATTTTAAAAAAATTTTACTGCTATGTTTTAGGGGTTGGTTCTAGGGGCCAAAAAGATAATATACACCCAGTAAATAAGTCCCCCACCCCTAAACAAAACAACCCGGGAAGTTAAAGGTATAAACCCAAGGGCCCCAAAACCCGGTTTTTGTATGGAATACCAATAGAAAACAAAATTTTTCTTTATACCCCCCCTTAAAGATGTAACCCCTTTGTAAAGAAGACCCCGAGGGGTTAAAGGCCCTAGTCTATATTTTTTCCCCTTGTTGAGAAAAGAGAGTATACTGGGGTCAACTCGAAAATGCCGAGCCCTTGAGAATGTGATGCAAAATTTTTGGCCCTAATCTATTTCAATTTCAAAAGTGGGGGGGACGGGATTATTTTGGAGCAGAAATTTGTCTCACAGCTTTGGAAATTTTTAAAGTGTTTGTTAGAAATTTTTCAACATTATGACAAACCCTTAAATTTAAAAAGGGGGTGTAGACTGTAAGGCTGCCCATTTTTTCTTTACATGCCCCCTTTGGTATTTTTCACATGGTGTTTTGGGAAACCTTTTTCTTTCCCTTAAAAAACGCATTGAAAACTGCTTTCCAAAAAAAGGGTTTAAAAAAAACGCATAGCAAATGCTTTTTTGGGATGCTTTTTTAAATTTTTTTTTGGGATGCTTTTTTGGTTTCCATTTTTCAATGCATTTTTTCAAATCACGACATTCAAATTTTAATCCAATGCGTTTCCATATACGTTTTTTTAAACAATGAATGTCAATGGAAAACGGTTCCTAGTTTTCCTGTCCCCAAAGGTTTTCCATAGTTTCATATTTTTTTAAGGCCGAAAAAAGACAAGACGTCCACCCCAGTTCACCTTTTGTGTTTAAAGTTTGATCCAGGGGAAAGGGCAAAAACCCCCAAAATGAGGTAGAACCCCAATTGTCCTCATTTAGGAAAAATTCCTTCCCGCCCCCCAAATTGGAAAAAATTCAAAAAAACCCCTGGATCAATGCCCCCCCCTCCTGAATCCTAGACACTAAAAAATTTTTATATTATTACGCCCCGAAAGGCACCCAAAACCCTTTTTTGAAGGGTTTTTTTTGTTTTTCACCATGACAAGTCCCTCTACAGGGGAATTTCCATATTCACGCTTTTAAAAGTAAAGAATCCCTTTCTATGTTTTGAAAACTGTCGTTCCTAAAGCTTTAGAGGATGCCCCTTTTTTCTAGATAAACCCCGGGGGTTTTTTAAATTTAAATTTTGGGAGAGATCTTTTTATTTTGGGCCCTTTGTTGTATTTAAAAAATTATTATGCCCCCCCCAACCCGTCTTTTCTTAAATAAAAAACCCAAATCTTGCTAACCCTTTGGGGGTATTGTAGTCCCCCAGTCGTTTTATTATTTTTTTGCCCCCCTTTGGGTACCTGTTCAAGCTTTTACAAGTTTTTCCCTTGTGCACTGGTCCCCAAAAATGACAAAATTTTCCATGTGGGGGTCAAACCAGTGATTGAAATAATGGGGAAATAATTTTTTCATCATGTATTTTGGGCCCTTTAATGCACCCCATGATCCTATTTTTTGGGTTTGGGCTCCCGTGGACCGGGCTGTCTTTTAAAGTTTACTGCCCCCCCGGTTTCCCCAAAGCCCTTCTCCATGTCACTTTTCCCCCCTTTTTTTTCCATTTTATGTAGAATGAAAGGGATTTCTCTTCCCCCCATTTTGCTTTCCCTTTTGAATTTATCTGTAAAAAACCCCCATCTCCAACTTCTCTGCTCGGGCCCCCAATTTACCCAAATCCCTTTGTAAAAACCATTATCCTCTATTGTGTTGTTTATTTACAGAGTTAAAAACGTCGCAAAGATCAATATGCTACTGGGGGAACCCCGGTGTAAGTCTTAATGAAAATTTAAAGAGGTTGGGGGCCCAAACTGACCCTTGTGGTCCCCCCAACTAGTAACAGCGATCCATCTGAGTTTTGTCCTTTAAATTTTTTCCCTTTGTTTTCTATCAGTGACCCAGTTGTTACCCCCCTTGCAAAATTTTTTTTCCCCCATTCCAACCCATTTTTTTAAATTTACCAACCCTTTTAATGTGGCACCGTATCAAATGCTTTAGAAAAATCTAGATATATGACATCCAGTGCCTCACCCCGATCCAGTCTAGCACTGACTTCCTCATAGAAGCTGATGAGATTAGTCTGACAGGACCGATCCTTCATAAACCCATGCTGGAACGGCGGTATACCTTTATTTTCAGTGAGATACTCCAGGAGCATCTCTGAGAAAACCTTCAAACATTTTACCTACAACAGATGTTAAGCTTATCGGCCTATAGTTTCCTGGATCACTTTTTGACCCCTTTTTGAATATTGGCACCACATTTGCTATGCGCCAATCCTTTGGGACATACTCCGTTATTAGACAGTCCATAAATATTAAGAATAGGGGCCTATCTATGACATCACTTAACTCCCTTAGGACACGTGGGTGTATACCATCAGGACCTGGGGATTTGTCTATTTTAATCTTCCTAAGGCGGAGCTGCACTTCTTCCTGGGTTAGACAAGAAGCTTTTAAGTTGGAGTTTACCTCATCCCCCTGTTCAACAGGAAGCTTGTTCAACAGGAAGGTTGTAAACGTATACATTTGTATCCGTCATAAAATATATAAACAAGCATACCCAATCAAATAGCAAGGAAAAACGAGTGACAGACAATAGAACGGCTAGTAAAAAAAAAAAAAACGGATGTTAAACGTATGCTCCAAACAGTGCACATTTGTCATAAATTTAACGTATACAATATGACATATACATTTTGAAGGATGTTCAAATGCAGTGTGCACCTAGAGTGCATGCTGCGTTTGACCATCCGTCAAAATGTGTATGTCATATTGTATACGTTAAATTTATGACAAATGTGCACTGTTTGGAGCATCGTTTGACATTCTTTTTTTTTTTTTTACTAGCTTTTCTGTTGGCTGTCACCCGTTTTTCCTTGCTATTTGATTGGGTAGCTTTGTTTATATATTTTATGATGGATACAAACGTATACGTTTACAACATGGGCACAGACACTAGGATCCGTTTTCCATTTTGACATACATTGTAAAAATCGTTTACTGTAAAGTATACTTTTTTTTTCAACTTGTAAAAAGCACAGAGCCCCACATCCCCCACCTGTTAAAATTAAGTGCACATTTGACTGAAAGTGTAAAAACGGACACTACACCAATGCACATCACATATCCACCCACCTACATTAGTCAATGAACACGTTAACGCATCTGTTTTTAATCTGCGTCAGAACAGATCCGTTTTCCATTAAAAAAAAAAGTGTGCTTTGAGCCTTAGGGTAATTTCGGCAGGCATATCGATGCGTATTTGCGCTCTAATACGGGCGAGATGCGCGCCGAAATTATGGTAATCCATAGTTCATAGAGCGATGTAACGTAAACGTTTTTGGACAACTTGAAAATGCGCAGAACCCCGAGTCTTCCATCTGAAAAAATGACAGACGACGTAAGGTCATGAAACAAATACCAAAGACATTTGACTAGATACATCCAGCCATAAACGTCAATGTATACCGTAACGCACACGTTTGGGGACAAGTTTTTATTTAAAATAAACAAGTACATCAGAATAGTGGAATAATGTGATGTGAACCCAACCTTAGTGCACACTACGTTTGACCATATGGCAAAATCTGTACGTTATAACGTATACGCTAAACATATGCCAACTTGGGCACATGTACTAAAATACGTTTAATTTTGACATACACTTTAAAAAACTTCTACTGCAACTTATAAGTATTTGTTCAACTTGAGAAAGTGCAGCGCCCTCCGTCTTCCATCTGTTAAAATTCAACGGATATTTGACGGATAATATAAAAGCGGACACAATCTACGTTGCACATCAGTCCACTTACAGGAGTACATGAACACATTAACTCGTACGTTTTTCATTATGTCACATGGCCAGATAACGGATCCGTCATCTGTTCAAAATAATGCAGTGTGCACTAAGGCCTCGTTCACACGGCTTATTTGGGCACGGATTTGCGCCGTACTCCGCGCCGGATTTGCGCTGCAGTACGGCGCCAATCCGTCGGAGTCATTACGGTAATCCACTGTTCTCGTAGAGAACAGTGGATTCCGTCGCTCCTCCCCGCTCGGCGGGGAGAAAGTGACATGACATTTTCCAGGGCAATTTCACGCCGTGGATAATGGAAGTCTATGGGCCCGGGGAGCTCCCGGCCCCGCCCCGTCCTGCCACCTTATTCACGGGGTTTTGGAGCTCAATTACGGCTCACAAATCGTCGGAAATAAGCCGTGTGAACACGGCCTTAGGCAAGGCGCTCACTGCCTTATTTTAAACGAATGACAGATCCGTTATGATGGAAGGGACAATGGATGCGTTAACATGTGCATTGACTCATGTAGGTGGACGGATGTGCAACGTGCATTGGCATAGTGTCTGCTTTTACACTTTCCGTCAAATATGTGTTTGATTTTAACGGGTGGTATATGCTTAGCCTATATGTTACAACGTAATTTTTTTTGCAGAACGGTAAAACATGAAGTGAACTTAGCCTTTCAAGTGTCATTTTACAATATATTTTAACACCGTTCCCTGAAATCTTGCAAAACATAGTCTACCACTCTGTTAAATGCTGCAACAGAGGTACAAATATGTCAGTGGTTACTCTAAGGCAATGTTCACATGGCTTATTTCAGAACGTATTTACATCGGATTGCCAATTGTAAATACGTTCCGTAATCAGGTGAAAATCAGTTTCAATTAAGTGCCACTAAGTGTGGCACGTATTTGGAACTGATTTCGCGACGGATTCACCATCCCCATTCATTATAGGTGGTGAATCCGTCCGGAAATAATTGACATGCACATTGTTTTTACTGCCGGATTGCGGCCGCAATCCGGAACGGAAATAAGTGTCGTCCGAACGTCGACACGTATTTCCCATTAAAATCCATGTAAAACTGCCAGTTACTTGTTTGACACTGATTTCGCAACGGATTTGCGGCCGTAAATACGGCTGCAAATCCGTTGCGAAATAAGCCGTGTGAACATGGCCTAAGGCTACGTTCACACGGCTTAAAGTAGGACATATTTTGTCCCATATTTCGCGCCGTACTGCACTAAATACGGGAGGAAATACGTCCCAATAATTACGGTAATCCACAGTTCTCATAGAGAACTATGGATTACATCTCCTCTCCCCGCATTGTGCGAAGTGGCATGTCAATTATTCACGGCGTATACGCGCCGTGAATAATGAATGTCTATGGGGCCGGCGGGCTGCTGGCCCCCCCGCCCCCACTCCCGAGCACATGGCGTAATTGCGGGCGAAATATGTCTCGCAATTATTGCCATGTGAACATAGCCTAAGGCTCAGTGCACACTGTTTTTTTTGAATGGATAACGGATCTGTTCTGACACCGATAAAAACAGTTGCGTTAACGTGTTCATTGACTAATGTAGATGGACGGATGTGCAATGTGCATTGGTGTAGTGTCAGTTTTTACACTTTCAGTCAAATATGCGCTTAATTTTAATGGGTGGATGACGCAGGGCGCTGCGCTTTTTCAAGTTGAAAAAAATTTATGCATTACAGTATACGTTTTTTACAATGTACGTCAATGGAAAATGGACCCTAGTGTTTGTGCCCATGTTGTAAACGTATACGTTTGTATCCGTCATAAAAATATAAACAAAGCTACCCAATCAAATTGCAAGGAAAAAAGAGTGACAGCCGATAGAAAAGCTAGTAAAAAGAAAAAAAACGGATGTCAAACGTATGCTCCAAATAGTGCATGTTTGGCATAGGTTTAACGTATATGTAATAACGTACACGTTTTGACGGACAGTCAAACGCAGTGTGCACTGAACCTAACTTTTTATAATGGGAGCTCATGGGTGACAGATTCCCCTACTTTGCATTCATTTAGCCTGGTGTATACATAGAATGGAAGCCAAAAACATGATATAGACCAAGCCTTAGGCTATGTTCACACGGCTTAATTGCGGGACGTATTTCGCCGGCCCCATAGACATGCATTATCCACTGCGCGTATACGCCGTGAATAAGTAGCATGTAATTTCTCTCCCCGCTCGCCGTATTGTACGAGCAGGGAGACGAGACGTAATCCATAGTTCTCTATGAGAACTGTGGATTACCGTAATGACTGGCACGTATTTCAGCCCGTAATTCACGCAGTACGGCATGAATTACGGGCTGAAATACGTCCGAAAATAAGCCGTGTGAACATAGCCTTGGTGAAAACAAGGAATACAAAGAATTGTACAAAAACCGTGCACAGACTATTTGATGCCCACTTTGCTGTAATGAGCACAACATGGAAATGAGGAAAGTGAAATGTTGTGATTCTACCATAAGGTCTTCTCTTACAAGATATCTTAGGATGCTTTATCTGAAATACAATAACCGATTACACACAGCATCTTTGACAAAATAAGCCTTAATAGATATGGATTAAGAGAATCAAACTGATGTTGTTTTCAAATATTTAGAGACATTAATGGATTATGAATTAACGTGTGAAGAGAAAACATTGCTCACGTTTCCGGTCAGTGAGACATGAAGCTAGAATTAATAATTCTGGTAGTGGTGGGAGCAGGAGACGCCTGTTTGAGAAAGTGAAGCCTTTCTTATTTACCAGTTTCAAACTTTAACCTCATTTCATTGCAATCCCCATCTTCCCAGCCATGTGTATGGTTGCCTGCAGGGTCACACCCACAGCACACACACCTGCTGCAGCAATTGCTTAGGGCAACAGCACATTTTCAAAATGTCTTAACCCCTTTGTAAACATGCTGTGTGTCAGGTAATTAATTACCATTGCTCACATGGTATAAATAGTGTCCTCTGAGCACTCTGTCAATTACATCTACGAGAACTTCCTAATGACAATGGTAAGTGGGGTGTGTGAGAGATGCATAGGGATAGTAAAGCTGATACAAAAGAAAATGCAAGACCTTTTCTTGAAAATGATTTAGATTTTTTTTGTCTTTATGTGCTCTCTTTATCAGACTTTAGTTTTTATGTTAAGTATAACTTTATTTTTTCACTAGCTGAACTAGGAAACCTTTTTTAAAAAGTTTACTTCCTTTAGTTGAGTTCAATAAGTTCTGTATTACACAAATATATATATTTTTATTTTATTTTTTTTGTAATTTTAAGCCTAAACTAGGAATGGGTCCTAATAACAAAAGTATTCAAGTCTTTTGTTGGTCTCATTCTTGTCTTGATTTACAAATACGGTATTACTACAAGCTTTGCCTCAAATACCATTTGACTCCATCCTTCTCCTGGGAACTGTTCCTGACTGCAGTAAGGTCTTGGCCATTTTCTTTTCTATGAAAGAGAAGGATAATAAATATCAATAAACTTCAATGTGTCAAAGAACCTTTGCACAAAATCAGATGCTTCTTTCTGAAGACCTTCTTATCTCTCCCTATTCCTGGCCTAAAGCTTAAGTCAGCGCTTTAATTTATATTTTTATTTTTTTGTTGTACAGCATTAATTGCTGTGCCTTTCTACACACAAAATGCATCTGAAAAAGTTCTCTGTATGACAGTACCTTTAGGCTATGTTCACACGGCGTAACTGCGGGACGTAATTATGCCCCGCAATTATGCTGTGGGGGTGCAGCAGGGGAGGGAGTGGGGGGCCGGCACTTCACCGGCCCATAGACAATCATTACCAGCGGCGTATAGCGTGGTAATTCAAAATGTCATTATCTCCCCCTCGTGGATCGCCCCGAGCAGGGAGAGGAGACGTAATCCATAGTTCTCACTGGGACGTATTCCAGCCGTAATTTGCGCACTCCGGCGTGTAATTACGGCCCATTTTAAGCCGTGTGAACATGGCTTAAGTGTTGGAAACCATAGCCCAATAAGGCCCTTACACAATTAGTGTATGCACTGCTTGGTTTTTGGAGGTTCTTTGGGCTGTGTTTTTTAATTTTCCCTAATGCACAAAAAAAAGTATGTTATGGCAACAATGTAATATGTGAAAGCATCCTGAGTGCAGCCGGAAGAGAAAAACTTAATATGTTGACCAGTCTCAGAGTAACTTTTTATTGTACCTATCTGTGCCTTCCCCAATTCTCATTGACTGTAAAATGTTCCGTATTAAAAACAATAGTACTAAAAGGGTGGTTTGATAAGGTATGTTCACACGGCGGTGTTGGATCTGAAAATTGGATCCAAAAAACGCTACCGCAATTGGATCTAAAACAGATCCAACATGTAGCTGTGTTGGATGCAGCAGGAGCGCACCGTATACTTTATTATAGGGCTCCTGCTGCGTCTTTCGGGCCAAGAACTGATATGACAATGCTTGGAAAGGATTCGAAAGACGCCGTGAGACATCAGTGATCACTCGTGTGAATGCCGATGCGTGTTTCATATTAAAAACAATGTAAAATCACACTGCTATTTATTAGATACGTGTTTGGAGACCAACAGACGGATCCAAACACGCAGCTCAAAAGCTTTTAACATGCCATGTGAACATACCCATACACTGCAGTTTATGTAAAAATGCCAGTACAGTTTGGTGGTTTCATTTTTCTCTGCCAAGAGTGCATCTAAATGGAATGGGAAAAATTAAAAGGGTTTCCTGCTGGATCCACTTCTGCCTGCAGCAGAAGGAATTGCAGAGGTATTGTTCCAATAAAGCTGTATACGAGTCTGGGATCACATAGTCCAGTAGCTGTATGTGGATTCTGGCATGGTTTTTGATTTCTATATGCTTGCCAGACACTGTGCCCAGCTTCAGGATGGCTACTTAATTTTTGTAGAAGATACAATGCAGCATGCCAGAGGTAGTTAGCTGTAGGCATCACTTGGTTTTTAAGTAATACCAAAAGCCCATGCTTTGCGTATTGACATGTCTAGTACGACCACGTTCTGACATACTGTGGCAGCACTTTGTTTTCTAGTTTAGTAGTTCACCATACACACAAGTAATGTGACTTTTTATTCAGGTCACCTAGATCCAAACTACACACCCTGTCCCGAAGTCACAGCAGCAGAGGGTATCTGGAATAGGCGAGCAGTGTTAGCAGTAACTTTGGGAGCGGAGGGAAAGGCCAATTCGCTCTGAACTTCTTGTGTTGGGCATTATGGCAATGTGGTCCAAATGTGTTTAGAAGGCAGGTCTTGTGCATTACTTGTAATTGACAATTGTCTTCTTCCCTACAGAAGGTCTTTTTGGCTGTCGGAGTTGTGCTTGCAGCGTTTGTTGCACTGTCCAGTGCTCAGTGCTACGTTGATTCTGTTAAATATAACTTCGAAGCAAGAGGTGCAGGTAACGGAGATCCTACATGAACTCAAAATATAACTTACATTTTTTTTTCCTCTTAATAAGTCAATTCTCCAGTTGAGATTAAACATTGGGGGAGGAGGCTGCATTGTGGGTCTATTGTAATGTCTCTCTTGAATCTATGCTGGGATCATCACCTTGAAGGGAGTACAGAATGAAAGAGCTGAGGTCCTGCTTTCTGATGGTGTAAGAAAATAGGCACTATGCATAGGGAATACCCCTTCAACATGGAAGAGGTATGGATCTCACATCCTCACACTATACGTTGAGCTACTGCTTCTCAGCAAAGTTTTATAAAATGAACAGGAGGTTCTTAATCTACTTTTTGATCAAGCGGTAGAAGCTCAAAGTATACTAAACCTCCTGTTTTTTTTTTTTTTGTAAGTTTGCTGAGAAGCGGTAGATCAACGTATAGTGTGCAGTCCATGCCTCTCCCTCCATGTATAGATATGTCTGTGTGCTATGGTTTCGGAGGGAGGAAAAAACCCACGTGTCTGCTATAGATAACTGCATGGCACTTTATGTAAAACCCAACAGGAGCATCACTGAAAAATGAGGGTCATTTTACAGTAAAATAAAGGCATGCTTGGTGATCCATAGGCAGGTTAAAAACCAGTCAGGATACAGAGGAAGCACAATCCTATGTAGGAGGGATTACACAGGTGCAAAATACTGATGAGTGGCCCACCTACACAGCTACTATATGTAAGGGATGCATGTTTGATATTGCATAAAACTTCAAGGGCCAGCTACACTTCTATTTTGCATAGGCTTTTTTACGACTTTATTCAATCATATCTCGTGGTCTGTCAAGTGGAAGTACACTACAAAATATATATGCACATATTTTTTTTTCCTCTCTATAGACAATTTGGGGCACATCGATAATGGCACCAGAACTTTGCCAGTTTGCTGCAACCACCTACATGTTTTGCAACCCATGTTTGTTTCAGACCGTTCTGCACCTCTGACAAAAAAATTAGTTTGACAGGGCATGGCTTACTGTGTGCCAAAATTTTGCCACATAGTTGGCTAGGCTTAAATCTGTTTCAGGTTTTTCAATGGTGTAATTAATGTGGCACACTGTAAGACTTTCCAAATCTGTCCCTTTGGGTGCATAAAGTGTCTTAAAAATGCTATACCTGCTGCATTTACAAAAGTGACCACAATACCACATCAATAGTGTGTGTGTGGGGGGGGTGGTGGAGGGGGTTATAATTGCCAATTGACTTCCAGCTGACAAAGCACTACAGATTTTGCCTACAAAATAAAAATGTATGCACTAGTAGTGTTATTGCAAAATTACAATGTGGGAAACCACCCCAATGCTGCCTCCCTCTGTAATTCTTAACAGCCACTAACTCTGCCCTTGTTGAAGTGAAGACCGCACACCTTGGGCGACATGTATGAATTGAAGCATATTTTTTTACTTGGCGCCAAACACAGATTTTTGGGCATTACATAGGCTTAATGCCCCAAACTTTGTAGGGGCTAGTGTAATGCGCCAAATTGGGCGCACTAAGTTTATGCAATCGCCAAAAAATCGCGTTTTCTACTCTTTTTTATCTATTTTGAACTGTGGGGGGTCGGCCCAAGTAAAAAAAAAATATGATTTAAATTCATACAGCCCCTCTTTAATGTTTCAATTTCGGATTATGGATTTGAGGGTTTGATTTCGACGTTTTTGGCGCATTACTATAGCTTGTGGGGCCAAGTTTGGCGCATTTAAAAACTCTATCCCAATACAAGTTTGGGACATTAAGCCTATGTAATTGCGCCAAAATTCTTTATCTGTATATTCTACACTTTCTATATCTAATTTAAACTGGGGTGTCGGCCTCAGTAAAAAGAAGTTTGAATTCATACATGTCGCCCCTTGTTTTTCTGCATCCTGTCAACAAGATGTGGGTTTTCTTGTAGCTTCACATATGGGCAGTATGTGACATTGTAAGTGTTGAGCACTTGCATGGTGCTGGGCATCACCAACAGGTTGCAGAGGCAGCATGGTAGACCATAGAAGTTTTATGTAGGTACTAGCTTAATAAGCAGAACCACACACATCCTGTAAAGTAGGGGTGAGTAGTTTGCTAATCAGTATCTTGCACCTGTGTAATCTCACATAAAGCGTCAGGTTTTTGTATTATGATTGGTTTTGCGTTGCAATGACTGACCTATCTGTGTGGTGAAAGCTGGAGTACCCGGAGGAAACCCACACTAACATGGGGCAAACTTCTTGCAGGTGTCCTTGGGTTGGCCATTCAAATAAATTGCATTTGTATTTTATGGGGGTTTTATCATGAAATCTATGTCCAATTCTTTGTTAAAACGCCTCATAATCCTGGGGAGTAGTGGTGGTTTATGTGAAAGCACTCCACAAAACTGCACCTATGGCAAAAATGGCTCCCCCCACCATGTGTAAACTGGTGAGCCTTATAACGGGCTGTCTACAGCAATTCTGCCACCTCTGAACCTGTCCAAATGAGGTGTAAGGACTGACTTATGGAGAACTGTGCTAATAACTTGCAGCACAGATCAGTGCAATATTGAAGGACTTCTAATGATTCACAAATTAACATTTTAAACCTTTAAATGGGCTTCTAAGTAGGTCGCCTACTGTTTGTATCTTCATCTAGCTTGTGTTTTAATCTAATTTCTTGTATCTCCTAGTCTGTGAGCACAAAGGAGAGCTTCACAAAGCTGGCACTAAGTGGACCTCAGACTGTGAGGACTGCTCCTGTGATAAATCTGCCATGAGTTGTTGTACAACGTAAGTCCTAAAAAAAAAAAAAGCTTAATTTTGTCTTGTTCAACGTTATATTTTGAAAGAAATTATATGGTACGATGAATGACACAAAGTACATTTTGTCGCACAAAAAAGCCCTCATGTCTGTTAGGAAAAAATAGTTTTGGCAGATGAGAAGAGGGAGGGATGGTCTCTAAACCATATTTTGAACATGGTGGGTTGTGAGGGTAACATCATGACAAATGGGGTTAAAACAATGACTTGGGAGATTCTGGATTAAATGAATTTGTGAAAACACTTAGGACATCCCCCCCCCCCAGCTGGTTTTACACACTGTTTTTGAAAGCAGTCTGTAAACCGGCTGTTCAACTTTAGAATTGACCTTAATGGAAAATCTGTGCAGCAGTCCCCACTGCATGGATTTTCCACCAGATGTGGGTGTTTCCCCCCCCCCCCCCCATTAACTTTGCCTCAATGTGACAGTTCTCATTTTCTTTCTTGCAGGATACCGAGACCAGTAGAGTATGATAAAGTCAACTGTAAAGCTATTCTTGATAGAAAATCCTGTCGCTACAATGTGGTTAAAAAGAATAACCCAAATATAAAATGTGAGGTCAAGGCAATGATCCTATAAAACCTTCTCCAGACACGCTTAAGGGTGTACTACATCTAACTTTATGTTCTTTGTTATTTAAAAAAAAAAAATTGCAGCAAATGTGTTTAGTTAAACTTTATATGAGAAGGTTGCAAAGAACATGAAAACTAAAGCCCTCTTGCTACTTTATGCATCATTTTTCATTGCCTTGTGTTAAGAGCTGCCAATTGTTTCAGACTTTATAATACAGAAACACTACATGTCTAGTGTCATTTCCATTAATAAAGCAGTTATCGCAAATGACTGATTTCGTTCCAGTTGTCTACTTAAAATTTCAAAGCAAAACTAGCATTGTAACAGGTTTAGTATTAAAATTAGAAAATAGTGCTGCAAAGTCTCAGTTGGCTTTCTGTCCAAAACTGATTTAATGGATCTGTAACCAAAAAATTAACCCCCTCTCCACCTGTTACAGAATGGAAGTGAACAGTGGAATGCCAAATGCAGTTGTCAACTAGGTCATAACTTGTCAGTGTGTTTTATTCAACCACCAATAGATGAGGGGAATAAGACTTTAGTTGTCCCCTCTAATGGGGAACCATGGTGTGAGTCTGTTTTGCCGTTTAGGACTTTTCCTGAAGTGAACTTGACTAGTTTGACCAGCCCTTTCTTCTGAATGGATTTCTCAGCAACTCATTCTCTAGCTGCTTGAAAATTCCCTAGTGCCAAGGTTACCCACCAGCTCCAAGTGATCAGTAACTTTAAAACTTCCCTAGAACCTTGCACCCATGCTTGGCTCTTCAATCGCCAGTTCCAGAGCTCCAATACTTCACTAATGAGGTCATGTTTATGGATCGAATGATGCTGCAACCAATTCCTGACCAGTTGCACCTTCATGTACAGCATGTGACCAAAGGTCACTGATTGCAGCATCATGTGATTTCAGAGAAGGACCCCCTGGGGCAGTGCTGGAACTGTGGGGAAGGGTGACATAAGTATGGGTTAAATCTCTATTTGCACAGTAGGTGATAAATGGGTTTTCCAAGACTTAAAGAAATCTTGCAATTGGAGTAGGGGAGACGGGTTATAATCATATGGTCAGAATAATGCTTACAGGGCCTTGTCGGTGCAGAAAAAAGCCTTGAGCAAGAAGCGTTAGCTACAAAAAATGCATGCAATGAAAGGGTGCTCCTTCCACCATAGAACTTTACCAGTCACCTACTTAAGTACTGAGGTGCTTAAATAGGAAGGCCAAGAAGCAGTGGAGAAGACTTGTGCAAGAAGGGAGTCTGATAGTAAAGAGTTTCCTTTAGAATTAACAAATGTTTGCATCGTGAAGTGAAATCTAGAAGAGGAAGCCAGTATGGTGGACGTTTACATTGAAAAGAGTGCCCACTGAATAGGGAAGCCTCTTTGATTATCCCATGGCACTAAAATGTCCTGACCTTACACAGCAATCTCAGAAAATGTCCATGATCGAGGCGTAGCCTGATGCTCTTATGTGCTACACTTTGCATGGGCTCATAATCTTTAGGTATGTAGAGTGGTCTCAAAGATTGGTACCAAACAAGGTGGTCAACAGGCCTTTCCTGGTGAAAGGTGCCTTTCAGCATAATTGCATGTTTACTTAAAACCTCCTGGCACTCTATTGGTCATACTGGTTTAAGACTTTCACACATAAGGCCGCTTTGTTAGTCCCTGAGCTGTCAATGTAATTTAATGCAACCAGGAACAGAAAATAACATGCATGTGGCCAGCTCACCTACAGATGTATATTGAAAGCGGTGGCGCACATAGAAAGATAGCAGGCAAATGCACAAACCTTGTAAAAGAAGGTATCCAGTACAGATATCTAAAATCCAGGTTTATTTAGAATGCTTTAAAAATAATTCGCAGCAACATAAGAAGCGGCAAAGGCAACCCAAACTGACACATTTTGGGATACACTCCGAGTCGTAGTACAAGCTTAGGCAGACCACGAAGACATTTAAAAAGTGAATAACCAGTTAACTCGGCAGTGTGTGCGTATGTGACTTAACCTGAAACACAGGTGCAAACAAGAGCAAATATCTTACCAACATGAATGGATACTATAATATAGCTACTATCTGTGTAATAAATCATTACCCAATGAAAATCTAGTATTTAATCGCCAAATCCAAAAAGCCTCCCGTCGTAACAACACACATCTATCGCCTCACAGGACACTTAACTAGCTCAATACCATAAGATTTTAAGGATGAAACATTGCCTCCATGAATGGTGGCAAAATGTTTCTCTACTCCTGAGGAATTAATACTCAAATTACAGAAAATAACTGACCGAGGGAACTCTTTCAAAGAAAGAATCGACATTAGGGTGCAATAAATCTGTATTTCTCTATCTTGCAATCTGGTTGATTTTTGTTCCAAGCATCTACTATGCTTTCAATAAAGTAATATTTTCCAACACCGATTCTGCTTTCCCCACCACATAACTTCAGCCTTTGCTCCTTGTTCTCGTGTTCAGGTTCTTATTAACCCCTTAATGGGAATGTCATCAAAAATGACTTACTGTTTAACTCACGTTTTTACGTTCAACACATTTTGTAAGAATTTCTGGTTATTTTTAAAAAATTTCCATATCTCTTTCAATATTTTTTAATAATTCTTAAGTCCTGCAGTTTTCAATATGGCCACTAGGCCTAATAATAGTCTGACACTTCCTGTTCTGTACAGGAAGATTCTCAGTAGTCTGCTCATTATCAGCACAAAGAGAGTCAAACTGAAAGGAGACACCAGTGGGACTAGATAACACAGGATGCACCAATCACAAGAGGAAATAGTCACAGTTCACCCTTTCACCTCCCTGCACACTGATTTCTTCCCAGGTCACAGAGCATGACTAGAAAACTCCTATAGAAGTGAATGGGACTGAGTTAGTTTTGAGTCTCCTATGTGCAAGAAGCTACTGTAAAGCCTCTCTCTGACTTCTGTTAAAGCAATACAAACAAAGCCTAGTGGTCAAAATGAAAACTGCAGGACTTAAGAATTATTAAAAAATATTAAAAGCGATATGAAAAATGTAAGAAAACAAATTCCTAAAAAAAAGTGTTTAACATAAAAATAGGACTTAAACAATTACTCATTTTTGGAGGACACATTCCCTTTAAAGGGAACCTGTCACATAGATTATGCCCCCTTGCTAAGGACAGCACAAGCCAGTGTCAGACCTGCTGTTCCCAGCACTGTGCCCCTTATACTGTAAGATGCAGCAGTTTTAGAGCATTTACCCCTCAAATCTTATTCATGAGTAGGTGTTAGCCCCACCCACCAAAGGCCAACTCCGCCCACTGACAGTTATTCATCTGTTTCTACCTATTCAAAGTAATAGGTTTGTCAGTTGAGGTGGGCGGGGCTAGCCTCTGGCCGGGTTTGAAAAAAACTGACACTCTGAAGGACTCTTCGAATGACTCTTCTGGCTGAAAACTGCAGATTTGAGCATTAAATACACGAAAACTACAACATCTTACAGAATAAGGGACACAGCGCTGGAAACAGCAGGTCTGTCACTAGCTTGTGCTGTCATCAGCCAGGGAGGCAAAAACTGTGACAGGTTCTCTTTAAGGACACAGACATATTTTTGAAATCTGAAGTGTCACTTTGTGAGAATAACTTTTTAATGCTTTTACCTATCCATATGATTCAGAGACTGTTTTCTCGTGACATATTGTACTTTCAGTTAGAAAGAAATTTTGGTTCATATAATCCGTTTGTGAAAAATATCAAAATTGCAAAAATTTGTTATTTTCAAAGTTCTAAAATTTCTTCATGCGAGAGATAATTATACACCACAAAATAATTTAGAACTAGCATCTACCATATGTCCACTGTAGGTTGGCATCATTTTTTTTAAATGTCTTTATTTTTTAGGACATTGGGGGGCAAATTTTCAAGACAATTTGCAATTTTTTTTTTTTTTTTTGGGACCAGTCCAGTTCTGACATGGTTTTGAGGGGCCAGTATGTTAGATACCACCATAAATGACTTAATCTAAGAAACAACACCCTTAAAGTATTTACAACAGTGTTTAGGAAGTTTGTTAAGCCTTTAGGTATTTCATAGAAATTAAAGCAAAGTAGAGGTGAAATTTCAGAATGTCACTTTTATTTATTTATTTTTTTGCAGATTTTAAATTTTTATCCATTATTCACTGGAAGATGGTAGATGTGACCAGCTAAATGCAACTTAATATTTATTCCCCAGATTCTGCAGTTTTTAGAGATATTCCATATGTGGCCCTAGTGCACTACTGGACTTTGGGGTCTTATTTTCATTACATTTTTCTTTAGGTGCCATTTTAGGTTTGCAGACACCTTTAGGTGCTAAAACTTAACACCCCTAAAAGAACCCATATTGGAAACAGCACCCCTTCCAGAATATATCCAGAGGTGCAGTGAGTATATCAACCCCACAGATGTTTCACAAAATGCTTTAGCAGGTTGTGAAAATTAAAAAAAAAATGTTTTCAACAATCTGCAATTTTAGCTCACACGGTTTTTACATTAGTACAAAGATTTCTGGAAAAAAGAACCCCAAATTTTGTTACACAATTTCTTCCAAGTTTGGCAATACCCTACATGTGGGTGTAAACTGCTATTTGGCGATATGGCATGGTGTACAAGGGAGGGAGCGCTATTTGGCTTTTGGAACACAGATTTTGGTGGATGCCATGTCGCATTTGCAAAGCCCTTGCAGAACCAGAACAGGTGAAACCTTCCAGAAGTCGCCGCATTTTGGATTCAACACCCCTGATGGATCTCATTTAGGGGTGTACTGTGCATTTTGGTGCACAGGCGTTCCATAGTTTTTTTTAGCATGGGGCCATGAAAATAGGGAAGAAAAAAATGCAGTTCCGACATTTTTTTGGGCTTCAATTTACAGCGTTCACCGTGTGGTATTAATTACATCATAACTTTACTATGCGGGTCAGTACAATTACAATGATACAAATTTTATATAGGTTTTTATGTTTTATTACTTTTACACAATAAAAATGTGTTTATAAAAAACTGCGCTTTTATTTCATCATAGTCTGAGAGCCATAACTTTATTTTGCTGTGTATGGGCTTGTTTTTTGCGGGATGAGTTGATGTTTTTATTAGTTTCATTATGGGGTTCATATGACACTTTGTTCACTTTTTATTAAAGTTTTTGTGAGGCATTTTGAATAAAATACAGCAATCCTGGTAGTGTTTATTTTTACTTTTTACAGCTGCCACCGTGTGGTATAAATGACATGCTAGCTTTACTCAGCAGGTCAATTCGATTACAGCAATACACAATTTGTATATAATATATTTCTTTTAGGTTTTACTGCTTTTACACTATAAAAACACTTTTATTCAAACAATTGTTTTTTTCAGAATGAATTGACGTTTTATTAAATCCATTTTATGGAAGGCAGGGTGAAGAAAAGCAGTCCTAGTAGTGTTTTTTTTTATTTTTAACAGCGCTCACCATGAAGTATACATGACAAGTTAGTTTTACTTTTTTATGTTGGAGTGCATTAAAAAAAAAAAAAGGTTCTTATTGTGTAAAACAATATTTATGCATTGCTATCTTCTGATAGCCATAACTTTTTTAGTTTTCCATATACAGAACGGTATAAGGGCATTTTTTTTGCGGACTGAACTGACGTTTTACTTGGTACCAATTTGGCATTTGTATGAGTTTTTGATGGCTTTTTATTCCATTTTATGTGCTGCGGGTAGAACGAAAATCCCAATTCTGAAAATTTATTTTATTTTTTGGGTATTTTTTTAGTCTGTGGGGGGTTAATTTAAACATGACACTTTATGGGGTAGACGTTAGCATGCGGCGATACCAAATTTGTGTACTTTATTTTTGAACTTCCTTGGGGCGATCAGCGTTTGTAAAGGGGAAAAGGGTGGTGTACGTGTTTTTATTTTATTTTTTGTTTTTTCACTTTTTTATTTTCCCCATAGAGGAATTTTATCATGATCTTAAAATCACTTTTACAATAGAAATCAATACACGCTTATTGCTCTGTCGGTCTCTTGGGCAACTGTTATCACGAGCCCTCCCATGCCCACAGAGCACGGTGGGCATGTGACGCGACACCCGGAAAGGGAACTGAATGCTTCGGGCTTTCTGGGATGCACATGCCATAACTAAGGGGTTAATCGTCCCCCTCCCCGATTAAACTCCGTTTTGACCAATGCGCGGGTGTCACTGCATCTTTAGCTGACATACTGCAGCGATCATCAAACTTGTTTTTTATACGTTAAGGTCGTTAAGGGGTTTAAAAAACCTTCACTTCTGAACCTTTTTTAAATTGTACATTCTTTTTAAGGTTTTTTTAGAGATGGGCGAATTTCTAAAAAAATTTGATTCGGGGCACTTCACGAATTTTCAACAAAATTTTTTTTCTTCCGAATTACTTCGGGACGAATACGTTAAAAAACAGCTATTTCGGCGCACAGAGCCTGCAGGGGGCTGTAGAAGTTTTGCCTGCTTAAAAATGCGAGGGAGCTTGTTTGGTCTTATACAATGTTTTGTTTTAGTATGACACGCACAGGACTGCCCCCGCTTTTAAATCACTTCACATAAAATTCCCCGGGGGCTTAAAGGGCAAAACGACCAAAAAAAATGAAACGGGGGGTGTAGCTGAAAAGTCATGCCAGCAAAAGCTGGAAAAATTCAAGTGAGGCTCAGGTGGAAACATTTGTGACGAGTGTGGAGGTTTTCGGCGGCAGCCACGCGCTGAGGTCAGGAGTGCACAATGAATTCTGGAGGTGGGAAACAGTAGTAGGCACAGAGTGGCCATGACACAGGTGGAGGCACGGGTCAACAGCACAGTTGAATAGGGAGTGGGACAATGACTTCGGGGGGTGGCAAAACACGAGGAACCACGAGTGGGACAAAGACTGAGAGCAGAAGTCACAGCGGGAGCAGCTGAGGTAGGCAGTGGGACAATGACTTTGGGGGGGCAAAACAGGAGGAAGCCCCCAGGTGGCCAATGACTGGACGGAGGGCACGGCCGCAGCAGCTGAGGCAGCGTGGCAAATGACACAGTGTGGGGACATGGCACGCCCCAGCAGCAGCGAGGTCAGACGTGGCACAATGACCAGGTGGGGTGTCACGGCAACAGCAACAGCGAGATGAGGTCATGGTGGCACAATGACAGTGTTGAGGTGGTGGCAATACCAGCCCCCGGTTAAAAATGGGGGTAGGCGATGGGAAAGGCCAAAGTTGGGATCGGGGGGTGGGGGCCCTCAATATGGTGAGGAGGTATTTGAACCCACGCCCTAAGGCATTGGGGGTGGAAATCTGGCCGTCCGCCTGATTTATCTTGACAAAGGCAGTTTTCCACATTTCCGTGGCAAGGGGTTTTCCTTGGGGGGCGATGGCCCCCGCCACACTGAAACCCCGCTCGAGCCACACTATGGCCAGGGGACACTTCTCCACTGAAATCCAAGTTTCGGCCCCAAAAACCGTTTGGGTGCCCCCGTAGTCCAGGGTCTTTAAAGAGTGGGAGAGTGTGTCCAAGTAGGCCAAACCTGTGGTTTAGGGGGCTGCTCCAGGTCCCGGCTGCTGCTGCTGGGAGCCCCCCTCACTAGGGGGTGAAGGAAGCTGCTCATCAGTGACCCAACTTAGGTTTCTACTGATGGATGGCACTGCTCCTACCCCCCACCTTTCCCCCCCACCGGGGCATAGTACTGAGCGCTGAGGAAACCCCCCCCCCCAGACCTTCAAGGAGGGCGATCCGCCATAGGGAGCGGCCCAATGATTACGGAGGGTTTTCCCTAAAATTTTTTGAGTTTGTCTTCCCCTTTAATAGCTGGGAAAAAGGCCCCATTTTGGACCGGGACGAGGGTCCAATAGGGTGAGAGCAGAAGTCATCTTCTGCCGATTTCATATTGGCGTCATGCAGGCAAATAAGCATCTGCGGGGCCCCCTGCACAAATGACTCCAGAGCCCCCGCCTCCATTTTCATGTATCTCCACGGTCTTGGGGTCATCTGCCTATTTCCTCATCCCTCCACCTCCTCCAGCTGCCCTGCCCTCCCTCTGTACCTGGGTAGAAGTCCACTCATTTACTAACAATGCTTTGCCCAATGTCCTCCTCCTCCTCTTCCATTTCCATCCCCAACAGAGTGTGTTGGGGTAGGCCGTTCTGCCGCTGCACTAGAAGGTGTTCCCGGCTTTGTACGAATGGATAAAGTTTGCTTTTGCCACAGTTTCCGGGCCATTTTCAGAATGTTCTGAAATCGGTGGAAGACTTCAGGAACCTTTTCACAACCAGATTGAACACGTGCGCCATGCAGGGCGCATGGGCAATCCTCCTCGGTGCAGCCGGACACCATGTTCCTCCATTGTCTGTCACCATGGTTCCGATTTGCAGTTGGCGCGGAAAAGCCACACATCGATTTCTTGCTGCATGACGCGGGGCAGTTTCCCCCCCTGTGTGACTTCGTTCGCCGAGGGAAGCCAGGTTAGAACTGCGTGGGCACCCCTGTTTCCTACACATGTGGTATGATGGAGCAGTACTTGTGGAGGCTGAGATGGGGGTGGTGGGGGAGGAGGAGGAGGCGGACGTTGGCGCAGGTGCAGCAGTTTGACAACGTGGAGGAGAATGCGGCGTCTCCTGTCCAAGTGGTTGGTGTGCCGGCTGGAAGCACATTCACCCAGTGGGCCGTAAAGGACAATGTACTGGCCCTGACCGTAGTTACAGCTCCAGACGTTTCCCCGCTGCCGTGCACCTTGGAACAAACCCATAAGCTCAAGGACTGAACCCCCCTTCTGTTCTACATATTTATGAAGTGCTGGTACTGCCTTTTTGGAAAAGAAATTACGGCTTGAAAATCTCCACTCGGCCGGCACAAGCCCAAATTTGTTCTCTGAACGGTTCAGAGTCCACCATTTGGAAAGGAGGGACGCAGTACCAACAACTTGGACAGGACACGGTCAGCTGCTGCACATTAGGTTGGGTTTTGGGCGCATACTGTTTTTCTCTTTGCAATCGCCTTGCTGAACGACTGCTGGCGCCATGAGTAGCGAGGAGCAGAGCTCTGGACCGGAAAATGATGTCAAAGAGAAACAGCTCCCTTCTGCAGAGGTGGTGGAGCCTTGACTGGCTGCAATGGCATGCGTGCCACTGGGCGCTGCTGCTGCTGCTGCTGTTGCTGTGGCGGCAGGATGGACCACCACATCTGAGCCACGTTTCTCCCAGGCCACCGGATGGTGACGCTGCATGTGTTTTTCAGGGCCGTGGTGCCAACTTTTCTC
>JAODAL010056467.1:0-23271 GCA_025379985.1 Phyllomedusa bahiana | reverse complement strand
TGTTGAGCGATATACAGACTTACCGACGCCTTGTCCATGACCCCACCGCATCATTCCAAATCGCCTTGAAAAAACTTTTGGAAGAAAGAGTTGCAATGGGAGCTATTAAGAACGATCTAGCACAGAAACTTTATGTAGAACATCCCAAAATTCCTATTATATATTCGCTCCCCAAGGTACATAAGGGAACATTCCCACCACCCCTCAGGCCAATAGTATCTGGGATTGGTTCCTTCAGTGAAAGACTTGGAGCATGGGTGGACAGTTTACTGCAACCCCTCATTCCAAAACTACCTGTTTTTTTGCGTGATACGAAACAGGTTATCATGATTATGGAAAAAATGGACTGGCAGGAAAATTTTACATGGTTGACATATGATGTCATGGCCCTATACCCATCTATACCACATGATTTAGCCTTAGTCTCGCTACATAAATATTTGGATAAATTCAGCCATTATGGTTCCCACTTAAGAGAATTTATAATTTTGGTGGTCGATTTTCTTTTGACCCATAACTTTTTCTCCTTCAATAACCAATTTTTTCTACAACTCAGGGGAGCTTCGATGGGAGCCAACATCTATATGGGTATGTGGGGAGAACTGTTCCTGCTGTCGGACTCCAACGCCTTTGCCTCCCATATCAGGTGGTATAGTCGCTATATAGACGACCTCCTCCTGATATGGGAGGGACCACCTGAAGATATCCCTGGTTTTGTTAGCTATATTAACAAAAATCACGTGAATCTTAAATTCACGCATCAGATAGGGAAAACCACTATAGATTTTCTAGACATCACTTTGGAAGGATCCACTCATCAGAAATTTTGAGTCAAACCTTATAGCAAACCCTGTTCACAAAATTCCATATTAAGTGCCTCATCAAGTCACCCTGGAAACGTAATTAGAAACATCCCTACTGGAGAGCTAATACGCACAAAAAGGAACTGTAGCAAGTCACAGGAATTCAATATACAACAAGAGGCAGTACTAAGTAGACTAAGATCACGAGGGTATTCTGTAAAAATATTAAGCAACAGCAAAAATAAGGTAGCAAAAATTCCAAGAGCACAGTTAATAATGGACAAGAAACAAAATAAAATTCAGCGGGACAAATCTTTTGAGGGTATCACGTTCAGCACCACATATTCCCCACAATACAATCATATTGTTGGAATTATCAAGAAATATATGCCAATGCTCTATGCAGACCATCAATTGAGAGAGATAGTACAAAAGGGAGTTAGATTCGTACCTAGAAAAGCCCCAAATATAGGATCGAACATATCTCCAAGCCTATACAGTAATCGTGATAGGAAAGAAAAAATTTGGTTACACTGTAAAGGATCCTATCGATGTGGACACTCTACCTGCCTAACTTGTGGATATATGGAGACAGGCGACACGTTTAGATTCTTTGTCACCAATAAGGAATATAGAGTCCAACAGTATATAAATTGTAACAGCAAATACGTGGTGTATTTAATTTCGTGCAATACTTGCCACCTACAGTATGTTGGATGCACCACCAGATCCCTAAAAACGAGAATTAGACGGCATGTTTCCGATGCTCGCCAAGATATATGGCGACATAACATGTCCGCAGTTTCCAAACACTTTATAAATATACATGCTGGCGACACTACGTCCCTTCGTTTTAAAGGCATTGAGAGGGTATTTCCATCGGAGAGAGGAGGTAATCTAAGAGATAAGCTCTTGAACACTGAGGCCAGATGGATCTTTGCATTGGAAACAAGACAGCCGTATGGCCTTAATGTGAGATACGACATACTGTGCCACTATTAATCCCTCTCCCTGCCATAATAATATATGGCCATTGTATACAAATATACGCTTGTAATCATTTACTCGTTAACAACATGTCAATTCAGCGCTAGTTCATTAAGAGTTCATACTTAATTTCATTTTTATTGTTATAAATTTTGTTTTGCTTTTTAAGTTTACAAAAAGATAACTTAAAGTGAGTAAGAGTTAAGGACCTTTCACCATTGTCTACGTAGGTTCCCGGTTCCTATTTAACTCACAGCAAGCAATGGCAAAACACCAGACCCAAGAGTAAGGTAGCAGTACCGAAACGCGTCGGTCTGTTCTGACCTAGCGCCAAATTCGTGCGTTTCCCTGATGTAGCGTTGGATGCCTTTATTTGTATCCTGTTATACTTTTATGGAAACCGATTAAAGATATGAAGTTTTAATCACAGCTGCATCAGTCTCCTTCAGTCCATGCTGTTCGATGCTGGTCTTTCTCAGTATATCTCTAATTACTAGCACCGGTGGAAGCTCCCAGCGGATCGTGCATCTCACCTTCTTTGGAATGATCTGCAGCACTCGGAGGGTAAGCTAAACTTCTGCTTGTATTCCTATTACTATAATACTGTCCCCTATGTACATGAATATAACTACTATAATACTGCTCCCTATGTACAAGAATATAACTACTATAATACTGCCCTCTATGTACAAGAAAATAACTACTATAATACTGCCCCTTATTTACTATACTATAACTACTATAATAATGCCACCTATGTACAAGACTATAACTACTATAATACTGCCCTCTATGTACACAAATATAACTACTATAATACTGGTCCCTATGTACAAGAATATAACTACTATAATACTGCTGAAATGTACAAGAATATAACTACTATAATACTGTCCCTATGTACAAGAATGTAACTACTATAGTACTGCCCCCTATGCACAAGAATATAACTACTATAATACTGCTCCTATGTACAAGAATATAACTACTATAATACTGTCCCTACGTACAAAAAAATATAACTACTATAATACTGTCCCCTATGTACAAGAATATAACTACTATAATACTGCTCCTATGAACAAGAATATAACTACTATAATACTACCCTCTATGTACAGGAATATAACTACTATAATACTCCCCCCTATGTACAAGAATATAACTACTATAATATTGCTCCTATGTACAAGAATATAGATCCCGCAGCTCATTCTAATGGTAAAAGTCAAATGAAATGATAATTCCGTAGACTGATCCTCACATCACAGGACAGAATAGTTTATTGATGCCTCACAGTTGCATACAGCACATTGTCTTTATAGACGGCACTGGAGGAAGCATTCTGGTTCTGTTGAATATGGGAAATTTCACTATAACCATCTTCATATATTGAGTCCGTGACCTAAAAATAATTAACAACAGAGAAATGACAGAGAGTAGAAGGTACAAGGTGGTGAAATACAGGGCGGTCATAAGGGCATTATGGCCACTGGGCAAAGTAGTGCAGTTTTCTCTGCCCAAACACAACATCACATCACATCATCAGGCTATGCCTCTAACTACCCCTATGCATGACAATGTTATTCCCACCTACACCCCCAAAAACACCCAGTCATGCACAACTTCTTCCATTAGGCCAAGCACAGGTGGTCCAATGCTGTGATGTCATCATGCCACTTGCACCAGGATCCTCCCATGACATCTTGTAGGACGCCCACATCTGACCACCTTTAGCTGATATGGGGTCTCCAGTCAACTGCCTACTGTGCCCAATGGATAAGACAGCCCTGGTGAAAAATGACAAGATGGAGCTCCTGATGGGCCAATGACTTGAGGATCAACATGCAGAGTCACCAAAGGACGCTAGCCTTTCAGTAGAGTAGTTGCATGATTGATCCACTAGGTTCACTGGGATATCACTAAGGCACATACATAGTCTAACAAGCCCCTCGTCTTAACTCTAAAACCTTCTCAGAGGGATAAGATCTAAAGCAAAGGTCTAACAGCTCATACAGATGTTGGTCCACAGAGAGAAATCAGCAAAGTATCTTGGTTGTTGACTAATGGGGAATAGATGTGGTCAAGAGACAAGACACGGAAGATACTAAAGGGCAAAAAATTGGACACACACAAAGACTACTTACTTCACTATTGCAGTAGATAGCATAATTTTCTCTAATGTTCACATCCACTGAAGACCTAAAATAATAGAGAAGATAAAAAAGAAAAAAAAAGAATGAACATATTCTAATAGAAAGAACTTATATAATAGTAGGGAATATGTCAGAACGCCGCAGAGTAGACCAGTAGTGTCCAAGCCGGTGGCTCTCCAGCTGTTGTGGAACTATAACTCCTATCATGCTATAGAGACAGAAATTGGAGATCACTAGTATATAATATAAGAAAGCAGCAGGTGACAGTGTCCCCTCAGGTCAGTAAACTCCTACCCTTCAGAGATGAAAGCTTCATCTGTAAGAATCAGAAGACTGAGCAGTTTTCTACTCCACTCCATCATGCCAGATCTCAAAAATTAAAATATAGAATCTGACTGATAGTTACGGACATCACCACTTATTGCCACCTGGACATTGTATTCTACAGGGGGAGTCAAAAGTTCCAGGACCCTCTTTTATTTCCGAAATGAAAGGGAAAATGACTTATCTGAATCCCCAGCAAGTAATGGGTGAGGGAGCCTATATTTATGTTATATCTGGAGCATGACGGCATCTTGAAAGTCGTCATATTGGTTCAAGGGCAAGTTTTTCCAATGGGAAGGTGGTCATGAAGATGATTAAAGTAGACCAGAATTGTCTCTGAAATTGATTGTCGCAATCAGATTTGCAATTTCTCCTGTGGTTCAAAGTTACCAACATAGAAAGTTCACATGCGGTTCATAGTGATTGGAACCTCTACCTTAAGGGAGTGTTCCAGGACCGATCAATGCTCAAGTTTTTTCAATGGGAAAGTGATCATGTAGCAGATCAATGAAGACCAGAATTGTCTCAGAAATTGATTGCCACAATCAGATATGCAATATCTCTTGTGGTTCAAAAGTTATCAACACAGAAAGTTGCAACAACAGCAGCAGCAGCTATTTGACTTGTTCAATGTGCTGTCCCTAGAACTGAACACAGGGCTTAAATCAATGCTCATTTGTCCATTGGGATATAAGTAAAAATAGAAGGGAAGACTCCTACTTACCTCCCGGAGTGGTCTGCTGCATCCAGGCTGAAGCAGTGAATGTTCATCATTCACATAATAGCTCCAGGCAGTCACAGGCCACAACGTTATGTGCCCATGAACTCTCCGACCTGTAATTGGCTTGAGTTGTCATGTGAGCGATGAATGTTCACTGCTACAGCCTGGATGCATGGACCGGCAGCTGAGAGTGAAGGAGACCGTCCTGGAGGTAAATATGGGTCTTCTCTTCTATTTTTACTCATTCCCCAATGGACAAACGAGCATTGATTTAAGCCCTGTGTTCAGCACCAGGGACAGCGCAATGAACATGTCAAAATAGCTGCTGCTGTTGTTGATGCAACTTTCTGTGTTGATAACTTCTGAACCACAAGAGATATTAAAAATCTGATTATGGCAATCGATTTCTGAGAAAATTCTGGTCTTCTTCATGATTGGCTACATGACCACCTTCCCATTGGAAAAACTTGAGCATTGATTGGTTTTGGAACACCCCTTTAAGGTAGTGGTTCCAATCACTATGAACTTGCATGAGAAGTTTCTGTGTTGGTAGTTTGAACAAGAGATATTGCAAATCTGATTGCGGCAATGGATATTTGAGACAACTCTGGTCTTCTTTGATCGGCTACATGACCACCTTCAAAATTGGAAAAACTTGACCTTGATCCAATATGACAGCTTTCAAAATGTTGACCATGTTCCAGACATAGCCTAAAAGATCGGTCTCCTCACCCATTACTTGCTGGGGGATTCAGATAGGTCATTTTCCCTATTATTTCTAAAATAAAAGAATGTCCTGGAACTTGTGACTCCCCCTGTGTTGTGCCCATTGCCTTTTATGAGGAATGTTTTCTTAGATGGGACACAGCACTGGGGACAGCAGGAACAACTTACACAGATCTCATTGAATCGGGTTCTGTGTCAAAGTCACTGTAGATGTTTCCGGACTGATTTTCTTCTATTGAGGCTTCATTATTCGCGGTTGTGTGCTAAAAGAGAAAAATAAATCATTGTAGACTGATGACTGTAAGGACATAGGAATGATTCTATAATACATTACATCATTATAGGATAGGGGAAGCAGGACTCCCACACCAAGCACTCACATTGGGGAGACTCCCGGCAGCTGGTGATGTGCGCTTCAGGGAGGCGAGAAAATATGACTTGCAGCTTTGTCTATTAAAATGATAAAATGATAAAGTCAGGTTCAATATAATAATTCGTAGTAGCGTTAATATTTTTATAGAATACTTATAATCAATAGATAGATATGAGAGATAGATAGACATGTATGAGATAGATAGATAGATAGATAGATAGATAGATAGATAGATGATAGATATGAGTAGATAGATATGAGATAGATAGTAGATAGATAGATAGATAGATAGATAGATAGATATGAGTAGATAGATAGAGTAGATAGATAGATAGATAGATAGTAGATAGATAGATAATCTCTCTGCCTCTCATTATCCTTAGTTACCTTAAAGAAAAATACATGAGCAGAATAAAAAAGGAAAGTAAAACTCCAGCGACCGTCCCCAGAATCAGAGATAAATCCACTGTATCACCTGTAAGAGAACAGAAAAGCATTACTATTACATGGAGAATATCTTTTGAAATCTCCTTCATCTTTGTGAATCACGCCTCCTATGCAGAAATAGAAGGAAAGAAGATTGGTGGGAGGCAAATCCTCCATGACCCATCCTGTCTGTCCTTATAATACGAGCTCAGATGATTCTTTCTTCTCCAGAACATTATATCAGTCATAAAAGTCCAATTATTTTTCATGTTACAGACACTTCCAGGATTAGCAACCCTATTACTATTACTGTATAATCAGCAAACAGGTAGACCTTACCCTCTCCTATATTACCAATCTACAGGCAAATCCTGCCCACCAAACCTTCTCCTATGTTAATCACCTAAAGCAAACATTGCCCAACAAATATTTTGTTATGTCACTTACCGGCAAACCTTAGTCATCAAACCTTCTCCTATATAACTTACCTACAGACATACTTTACCCACCAAATCTGCTCCTATGTAACTTACGTACAGAAAAACCTTACTCATCAACCCTTCTCCTATGTAATTTACCTACAGACAAACCTTACCCACCAAACCTTCTCCTATGTATCTTACCTACAAGCAAACTTTACTCATCAAACCTTCTCCTACGTATCTTACCTACAGGCAAACCTTACCCACCAAACCTCCTATATTACTCACCTACAACCAAATCATGCCCATGAGGCCTTCTTTTATATTACTTACCTACAGACACATCTTCCCTAGTGAACCTTCTAGTGTGTCACTTACAAACATATCAAAATAGCAGGATCCAAAACAGACTCTGGTGGTCACCACTTGTAACCAAACTCTGTTCAGAATGTGCACAATTGCCTACAACATTCTGATATCCATCCTTTACCCCCTGCAAATCTACTAAACTATCCAGAGATTAAGTCCAGTTATCAAAAGTTAGAGTTAATTTCACTTGATCTCCCCATAGTAAACCCATTATGTATTGTTTTTATATGGTCAATCAGTTTCTTTTATTATTTATTATTCTTTTATTATTGGGTGTTAAACGCTTCTTCTTTATTACGATTTTTTGTAGATGGCAACCATATTATCCATTCTCCAATCATCAGAAACATTACATGTTAAAAGGGACTGGTTAACCATGCAAGTCTACCTAAAACATCAGCCTCCAAAATACTGGAGCTGGATCCCTACAGCGAGAGGAAATGCCATTCCCAAATACGATATGATTCTAAATTTCTATTTCTTTAAACACCAAATAAAATCAATCATTCAAATGGTCATTTTGTGTTTGTTTATTTCTATTTCTTTTTGATTATTTCTCTTTTAATCTTTTTTTAGGTGAATAGTATTTTGGTGCGTATACATGACCTATATCGGGTACATTTTTTGTTTGGAAATATTTGTGGTTTCTTGACTTATTTGTGAAGATTGGGCTTCTCTTCAGCCGGAATATCTATCTTTTATTAGATGTAGTATCAGAAACTAGTGTCACAATCAGAAGGACTATGGAGGACTATAACTCTCATCATCACTAACGTTTCCTGTGGATCTCTTCCGAGGAGGAGTTCCCAGCAGTGTTGTGAGCGATACATGAATACTGCCCGTCCTCATTGGTGTCTATGGTCAGAGTCTTCCCGGTCTCATCGTGTAATATAGACCCATCCTTCATCCAGGTGTAGTGAGTGACATCAGGACGGCTGCTGAGGAAATCACAGGTCAGCGCAGTAAATTTCCTTCCATTCTTCACTGTGATGTGGACTCCAGTTGCTGCATCTACAAAAGGGAGAAAAGATTGTGTGAAACAACCTCAAGGCTTTTAAAAAATTTTATTTTACCCAAAACAGACACATATTCAGTTTAAATAGTGAAGCTATTTTTCTTAGTTTAATAATACAGTTCTGGTTTCCAAAGGTTTGAGCACACTTTATACAGCTCCCAGTGAGCTTAATAAAAAGTCAGTCTTCAGTTAGCTGATGAGCTCCCCCTAGTGGTTATGTCAGAAGATTATTATTTCACATCATATCTATGTAAAAACAGAGCACGAACCTTTAAAAAAGAAAATTATAAATTAACTAGGAGAGGGAAGCAAAGTACCAATTTCTTTACCATCTCTAGGAAAAACAGAAGGGGGCCTCTAATCAAAGTCCAAGTCTTCAAAAAACAAAAAAATGGGAACTGTGTCTCCTGAATGTTACATTATTTGTTTAATAACAATTTTAAGCATGTTATGCTTTTAAAAATTGGGTGTTTTTCTTGGACAGAGATACTTGTGAGGGGTTAACCCCTACACTGCATGGACCACTAAAACGTAACCATAAGAAAAGGAGTAACTTAAATCTCCTGAGCTCCAATTTAAAATATATACAAGGGCCCCCACATACCATGTGCCATTTATAATATGGGCGTCTTTCAATGTGGCATAAGGGCCATCGGGTCCTCTAAGGTTCCAGGACCACGGAGCAACTGATGGCTACACAACCCCTATAAGTGACCATGATAAAAAATTCCTGAGTAAAGTGTCATGTTGCTTTTTTCATTTAGTTGTTCATGTTGCTGTGTACCCTCCAACAAATGATTGAGTTTGCATACTTATTGTTTGAGGTTATATTTTAGTTTAGTGACAGTTCTAATATACATACAGTGATCAGGCAAATACATTTGTCAGGTGTATACAGTTCCTAGATACATGCAGTAACCACATACCTGTACGTGCTGTCCCACATTCAAGTATTTGGCTCCACTATCATGTTTTACTTGATAAACTAGCTAATGAGTTTTTAAAAGCATCCTGTCATGTTGACAATCTTGTAATAGAGAATGGGAGGCTGAGCAGGCTCATATATAGAATTGTTTGAAGAAAAAAAAATAGTATATTGTGTGTTCTGTTCATTTTACTTGTTGCTTCTTCTGGACTCAGACTTCATCACTATATACATGTTAATACAGTAAAATACCTTCAAAGATTCAGTATTATGTACATATAATGTGTATCAATATAATAGCATTATAAGTTAATGTACATAATATTTATTTTTTGTACAGTTGTACAGTATTCCAGTGGTCAGTGTCACCAAATTATTGACATTACATACAGTTGAAACCAGAAGTCTCCAGACAGTATATAAAGCCCCATCTGCAGGTTTTTCTCTCTTTCTGACATGAAATCAGAATAAACCTTCCCCGTTTTAGGTCAATTAGGAACCAAAATTATTTCTATTTGCTAAATGCCAGAATAATGAGAGGGAGAATTTTTAAGGTATTTTTATTACTTTCTGCAAAATCAAAAGTTTCCTCAATTTCATTAGTATGTGGTGGCTTTGCCCTTAAACTGTAGGACTTGGGGCACACGTTCTGGATCCTTCCACAAGTTTCTCACAATAGTTGCAAGGAATTTTGGTCCCTTCCTCCTGACAGAACTAGTGTAACTGAGCCATGTTTGGAGGTCACCTTGCTCGCACCGGCCTTGTCAGCTTTGCCCATAAATTTCAAATAGTATCAACATAACGGCTTTGTGATGGCTGCTCCAGAACATTCACTTGGTTCTTTTTAAGCCACTTTGAAATCAGTTTGGCAGTAGCGTTGGGTCATTGTCCATTTGGAAGACCCTTTTCCGCCCAAGCTTTAACTTCCTGGCTGATGTCTTGAAATGTTGCTTCAGCATTGCCACATAATCTTCTTTTCTTCTGATGCCATCTATTTTGTGAAGTGGACTAGTCCCTCCTGCAGTAAAACAGCCCCACAACATGATGCTGCCACCCCCGTGTTTCACAGTTAGGATAGTATTCTTAGACTTCCAGGCTTCTCCCTTTTTCCTCCAAACATAACGATGGTCATTATGGCCAAACAGTTAAATTTTTTGTCAGACCACAGGACATGTCTGCAAAAATGTAGGTCTTTGTTCATGTGTATTTGCAAACATTAATCTGGCTTTTATATGTTTCTTTTAGGATAATGACTTCTTCCTGGCAGAGCGGCCTTTCAGCCCATGTTCATACAGATCTCGTTTCACTGTGGATAATGACACAATGTTACCAGCTTCCGCCAGCATCTTTTTTTTGCATTTGTTCTTGGGTTGATATGCACATGTCGGACCAAAACACTTTTATCTCTGAGACACAGAACCCATCTCCTTCCTGAGCGGAATGATGGCTGCACATTCCCACCTTGTTTTTACTTGCATGTGATTGTTTGTACAGATGAACGAGGCACCTTCAGGTATCTGGAAATTGCACTTTAGGATGATCCAGGCTTGTGGAAGTCCACAATTCTCTTCCTGATATCTTGGCTGATTTCTTTAGACTTCCCCATGATGTTAAACACAGAAGCAGTGTGTTTATGGTGTGCTGCCAATAAACCTATCAGAAGCTTCCAAAGTAACCCCTCTCTCATTATTCTGGCAATTGGCAAATATAAATAATTTTGCTTCCTAATGGACCTAAAATGAGGAAGGTTTATTCTGATTTCATGTCAGATAAGGGGAAAGATAATTCCTTGAGGAGAGGAACCAATAAATTGCTCGGTGTGATGGTTTACTTGCCATTCAGACCTCACTGACTGTTTTGCATAAAGCAAAGGCTTATGGGAAAAGAGCTGAGGAGCTCCACAGAGCACTCTATTGGATGTAGTTATCCTCAGTTCACATATAGCTCGCAGGAGCCTAGCAATATGAAAGGGACAGACAGCTGTTTTGGGGTATTTTCCCCTCATCAATGCAGTGTAGAACTCACTGATTGGCTGGGTGAGAGGTAAGAGTGGCTTCCAAAGGGGAAAGATCTCTCCTTGAGGAGAGGAACCAATAAATTGGTTGATGTGAGAGCTTACTTGCCATTCATGTCAGATAGTGAAAAAAACCTGCAGATGGGGCTTTTTATACAGTGTATGGAAACTTCTGGTTTCAACTGTACATATATTATATACATTGCTCTGTTTTGTCCCTGGCTGTATACATACACAGTACAGGTATCTCTGTCAGGGCGGATTCTCCTCTACCCACAGCATTTCTTGCAGCACAGGAATAGGGCTTTATGTCCCTGGTCACGTTCCTCACTGTCACCTCCCGTCCTCTGTCTGGTAATTTGGTTTCCCCTTTGTACCATTCATACTCATCAACATCAGGGTTGGAGAAGCTGTCACATTGTAACCTCACATCACTTCCTTCCATTACTTCATCCTTCCCAATGACGGAGATAGTCACATTCTTAGGAGAATCTGTGGAAGGAAATAAGAGGAAAGTGGTGATTATAGCATCCTGCAGAGAGTCCTTATACCCCTTAGATATACCGTATACAGTCCTCAGATTCATATAGTCCTTGGATGACTACAGCCCTTAGGTACATATAGCGGGGACTGTATAAAGGTCGGCTTTTAATGCTCCAGTCTTAAACGGGTATTTACATCCATTGCTTTAAACTCAAAGAGAAACAAAGACTATTACCATATACATTGCTTTTCTGATTTTGTTACTTTCAGAGATAGAACTGTTGTCATCTCCTGCTTTTGGACCCTAGGTTCCCTAGGTTACAAACTTCCTCTCTCTGCTCTAACAGCCCTTGTATAATGGTGATGTTACTCTCTGCTGTGTCTTATCAGCAGCACAACAGCTTGTTTATGTTTCTTACTTTCTTCAAACTTTTACCCTTTAGAATTCTCTAGCTTTCTGTTCTGCTCTTAAAACCCCTCCATTGCCAATGTCCCTCTAACAGGCTCCACTAGGAATAGCAGAGCTGAAATGTCATTTACTATTGTAGAACTGCCCACAGCCTGAACAGTAAGTGGGAGCCTGAAACTGGCATTGGCTGTATATAACAGCGTGATGATGCAACCCCTTTTACTTTCAAATATTTAGAACAATACACACTGTAGACACTCGGTCATGTTTATTAATACTTATACAGTGTAAACTTAGACTGGACAATCTAAAAATGTGGCAGATTTATCATAGTGTTCACAAATCTGTTGAATGAAATCAGAGGGATCTGGTAATGTAAATGCATTTTGCTGTTTATAAGTTCTTAAAGTCCTTAGATTATGTATATAAAGGACTATAAAGACCATATTTCATACATTGCCCACAATGCGTACAGTGCTGAAGATGATCTAAATGTATTATGAGTTGCATACATATAACTATTAATCTTTTAGCAATCCATGCACCTGACACTAAAATCTGTGCCCGCTATAAGCTGCCACAGTTATTATAATTTACTCCAATTCTTAGTAGAATGTAGACCCTGCCTCCTCCTGAACAGTCGTGCCTGGTAAGAGCTGCTTAAATCTGCCCAAAAAAGTTCGTATTTCACAAATATAGCTCTCACAAAGATTGAAATTGTCTATACCAGAAAACTGGAGTACAGCTACTGACAACTTTTTCCATAGTCCTCTCAGACATAGGGCGACATGTATGATCGGGATTTCTGCCTGTTTTTTGGCGCTGTCGGACGCGGGGATGCAGTGTTGGGCGCAGCGTTCGCTACTTTCGGCTGCGCCCCGCATGAGGGGACAGGCAGTGGGCGCGGTGTGGGCACGGGGTAGGCGGTCCGGGCGGGACGCGGCGCGCTCGTATAGTCCGAGGCATGTACGATGGCGAGTCGGCAAAGCAAGGCGCAGTGCAGCGCTCGGCAGCTCCGACAGGCAGACCGGGTTTTTTTTGGTCTAAATCCTCCGGCCGAGGCGAAGTGAAGCAGGATCGGAACATCGAGGAAACATAGAAAATCGCGACAGAAATCTCGGCGCTCCACTCCGTTGCAGCAGGAGTATTTTCCGAAAAAATCGCCTTTATAAAGGCGGAAAACATGTCAGAAAAGAGCTGAACGTAAAAAATAAACATAATTAAAAAAAAAAAATCACTTTCCAAAACTCTAGAACGGCGCAATATCAAGAATTATGATTTTGTAAATTGCTTGGAAAATACAGTAATTTTCAAATTTGAAACCTATTTTTCATTGGTCGGCATAAAAACCTGGCCAATCAGAATAGGAGCGACAGTGGGAAATATTAAAACCTATGGGGAAGGATTGGACCAATCAGAATCCATGGCGGGACAGTTCAAAATACAGTAAAAATGCAGAAAAGAAGCTGATTGGCTGAACTAGCGGGGGCGCGGCTAGCTCAGCCAATCAGAATAGGAGCGACAGAGTCCCATTATTTCCTATGGAGAAGTTTGGACCAATCAGAATAGGAGCGACAAAGAACCATTCTAGTCTATGGAGAAGTTTAGACCAATCGGAATCCACGGCGGGACAATTCAAATACAGTAAAAATGCTGAAAAGAAGGTGATTGGCTGAGCTAGCGGGGGCTTTGGCTAGCTCAGCCAATCAAGAATAGGAGCGACAGAAGACCCATTAAAACCTATGGAGGGAAATTTTTGACCCAATCAGAATAGGAGCGAAAAAAGACCCATTCTAGTCTATGGAGAAGTTTAGAAACCCAAACAGAATCCACGGCGGGACAATTCAAAATACAGTAAAAATGCTGAAAAGAGGTGATTGGCTGAGCTAGGGGGGGCTTGGCTATCCGGCCAATCAGAGCGCGAGCTACTTCTCCCATTATAGTCTATGGAGAGATGGGCGCTCTGAAATCCCCGGCTCTCAGCGCCGTGCGGCATTAAGTAATAATAAAAAAATAATTTTTATTAAATGTAAAACATTATCAGATAAAGCGCCAAACCCTTCTTTACAAATAAAGCAGTTAAAAACACGAACAACGCGTTTATCGCCGAGACCGGCGCTACATAGGGAATTGCAATAGAGAGAATTGCCGGGAAATACAGTATTTCAAATTGTTTAAGCTATTCTCATTGGTCGGCATAAGACAGCCAATCAGAATAGGAGCGACCAAAAGTCCCATTATTTTCCATAGAGAAGTTTGGACCAATCAGAATAGGAGCGACAGTGGCCCCTTCTAACCTATGAAGAGTATTAACCAATCAGAATAGGAGCGACAAAGTCCCATTAATATCCTATGGAGAATTTGGACCAATCCAAAAAAAAGGCGGGACAGTTCAAAATACAGTAAAAAGACAGAAAAGAGCTGATTGGCTGAGGGTTAGCGGGGGCTTGGCTATCCCGGCCAATCAGAGCGCGAGCTACTTCTCCCATTATAGTCTATAGAGAGATGGGCGATCTGAAATCTCGGCGCTCAGCGCCGTGCGGCATGAAGTGTTAATAAAAAAAATTATTTTTATTAAGTGTAAAACATTATCAGATAAAGAGCCGAACCCTTCTTTACAAATAAAGCAGTTAAAAAACCCGAACAACGCGTTTGTCGCCGAGACCGGCGCTACATAGGAATTGCAATTTGGGGAATCGCCGGAAATACAGTAATTCAAATTGTTTAAGCTATTCTCATTGGTCGGCTTTAAACCAGCCAATCAGAATGGAGCGACAATGTACCATTATAACCTATGGAGGGGGAATTGACCAATCAGAATAGGAGCGACAATGCCCCCATTAATTCCTATGGGGGAAAAAATTGACCAATCATATTCAAAGGCGGGACAGTTCAAAATACAGTAAAAATGCAGAAACCTCCGGCGGCGAATCTTTGGCGCAGCCCCGCACTGCGCCTCGGACCCGCACTGCGCCTAACACACTGGCCAGGCGCGGCGGACTTTTCCCCGCATGAGCGCGCCCCGGCCCCGACATAAATCAGGAGCAGATTCCGCCGGGAAACTGGCGGAAAGGTGCGCCCCGACCCGTCGGGATTCATATATGTGGCCCATAGAGTCATCAGAAACATGAACATAGAGTTCTTGCATATATTTCGTCGTCAGATACCCATAGTCCTACTTCCTGGTAGCTCCGTATGAATCTTTGACTTCACTATGAATAAGCCACAAAAATATTGTAATACATTTTGAAGATGTTACTTTATGTTGCTCATTTCACCAAATGTAAAACACATAACAATGGACATGACTACACTTTGCACATTGATGTATACAAGTCATACATACTGATACAGTTACACCACAATTATTGGCTTTTAACATTTAGAGAAAGGTAAATGAGGACTGTTATCAATTACATTGCTTTTTTGATTTTGCTCTGTTCAGGAGATAAATAAGATTTTATCAACTGCTGTTTCTCTTGGTTACTGACCACCTCTCCCTGTTCTTTCTATTATCTGATTATTCCAAGCTAACATCCAATTATGGTTAGTCACTTCCTGCTGAGTGTTATCTCTAGCACAAGAGATTGATGTTAATGATAAGTTTTAACCTTAAAACTCTGCAACCTTGTGCACTACAGATTTTAAACCACCTGCACTCATATAAATGTAACAGGTTTAGCTAGGAATAGCAGAGTTGATATGAAAATCACTGCTGTAGACCCGCCCACTGCCTGACCAGAAAGTGTGAGTCTGAAGCTGCCTGTGGCTCTGTGAATCAGCATTGTGAGAAAACCCATCTAAGTTTTTCTATAGTTAAATAAATGATAATTAGTATTTTACTATTATTTGAACAAACCGCTACAGTTTACTTTCAGTAGGGAACATTATACTTTAAAATATTAAGAATAACACACATTATAAACATTGTTCTGTTTTGCTCTTGGCTGTATACATACACAGTACAGGTATCTCTGTCAGGGTGGAATCTCCTCTACCCACATCATTTCTTGCAGCACAGGAATAGGGCTCCGTGTCCCAGGTCACCTTCCTCACTGTCATCTCCCGTCCTCTGTCTGGTAATTTGGTTTCCCCTTTGTACCATTCATACTCATCAACATCAGGGTTGGAGAAGCTGTCACATTGTAACCTCACATCACTTCCTTCCATTACTTCATCCTTCCCCAAAGGGCGGAGATAAATCCCCATCTTAGGAGAATCTGTGGAAGGAAATAAGAGGAAAGTGGTGATTATAGCATCCTGCAGAGAGTCCTTATACCCCTTAGATATACCGTATACAGTCCTCAGATTCATATAGTCCTTGGATGACTACAAACCCTTAGGTACATAAGCGGGGAATTTATAAGGTCGGCTTTAATGCTCCAGTCTTAAACGGGTATTTACATCCATTGCTTTAAACACAAAGGGAAACAAAGACTATTTCCAATATACATTGCTTTTTCTGATTTTTGTTACTTTTCAGAGATAGAACAGTTGTCATCTCCTGCTTTTGTACCCAAAGGTTCCCTAAGGTTACCAATACCTCTCTCTGCTCTAACAGGCCCTTGTATAATTGGTGGGTTACTCTCTGCGTGTGTCTTATCAGCAGCACAACAGCTTGTTTATGTTTCTTACTTTCTTCAAACTTTTTACCCTTAGAATTCTCTAGCTTTCTGTTCTGCTCATAAAACCCCTCCATTTGCCATGTCCCTCTAACAGGCTCCATAGGAATAGCAGAGCTGGGAAAGTCATTTACTATTGTAGAACTGCCCACAGCCTGAACAGTAAGTGGGAGCCTGAAACTGGCATTGGCTGTATATAACAGCGTGATGATGCAACCCCTTTTACTTTCAAATATTTAGAACAATACACACTGTAGACACTCGGTCATGTTTATCAATACTTATGAACGGAAGTTAAAGAGGTTTTCCAGCACTTGCGCACAGAGGGATCCAACTTAGATATTCATATAAAACGCATTATTAATACTTATACAGTGTAAACTTAGACTGGACAATCTAAAAATGTGGCAGATTTATCATAGTGTTCACAAATCTAGTGCATATTTAGGCTATTGGTCGGCTTAGTTTATTTCACTAATTGTGCTGGATTTTTTGTGCATTCCATCACACACTCAATCGCCCTTCTTTTCCATGAAGCCACACATATTTATGTGAAGCCAGCATCTTTTGTCAGATGCAGCACAGGAGGATTTAAAAATCATAAAAAATTGTGCATGTGCGCCAATATTTTGGTGCAATTCTTATAGTAAATCTGCCCCATTGTTCAGCTTGTTTTGCCCCTGGCTGTATACATACACAGTACAGGTATCTCTGTCAGGGCGGATTCTCCTCTACCCACAGCATTTCTTGCAGCACAGGAATAGGGCTCCGTGTCCCAGGTCACGTTTTCCCCCTGTCACCTCCCGTCCTCTGTCTGGTAATTTGGTTTTCCCTTTGTACCATTCATACTCATCTACATCAGGCTTGGAGGAGCTGTTACATTGTAACCTCACATCACTTCCTTCCATCACTTCATCCTTCCCAATGATGGTGACAGTCACTGTTTTAGGAGAATCTGTGAAATAGATTGAAAGATATGCAGTGTCTTATATAAAAACAATTTGTATATTCAACAATACTAGTACAGTGTGCAGTGTTGGGGCGACATGTATGTACGTGGCTGTGCCAGTATTCTGATGCACTTTCAGCCCAAAAACTGGTGCAGCCCTGTTCTCTAGATCTATGAGCAGGCACACTTCAAAAATAGGCACATTATGAGGCACTCCTAGCACTTTGTAATGCACCCAAGATGTGGGGGTGTTCTGGGGGCACCGCAACCGTATGATTCTATACATTTATGACTGGAGGACGGCAAAACTGGGTGCATTACTGCTGGAACAGGTAGACCGAGTTACAAATTACCAAATTACCTGAGGCTGAGTTGTCATAGTGGAACTAGAAAGCGGCAAATCTATGACCTGCAGTAGAACAGGTCCATAGATTCAGGCACATTCTACACTGCTTTATAACTATTTAGAACTGGTCTATATGCACCTGGATCATACATGTCGCCCCTGAAGTGTAATCTATGTCATTGTATAATATGATGCAGATTTAAAGCCCCTGCAATCTAACAGAAGAGGATCTAGTACCCGGCTGTGTCTGACACTGCGGGGAAGACAAAAGGATCTGTAACCGCTTCTGTTTTCTCTTTCTCAGTCCACACAGTGTTCACTTGTCCCAATGCTGCTGCCTCTACTGGACCTAGTGATCATGTTCCCCATTGGCTGCTGGGTTTGAAAATCCCCATATCTGCCAAGGATTAATGCGACCAAAGGGGGCGGCATCTCTCTGTATCTGGAATTTATATTGAAGCTCCAGTTCCTGTATAAACTACAAAGTAAATCAAATGAATAATTAAAAAGTAAATGTTCCCATAAGGTCTATCCAGTGGTTGACAATCTTTTTTCTACAACTGTGCACACAGAAGAAGCTGTCAATCACTATTTAGAACCGCCCACTGGACTCCTAAGCATAAAATAGCCAGACTTTAAATGAATGAGATACAAGCGCTGCTGAATATTTCATCAGAAACCTTTATATTAATCTGCTCAGCTCCTCCTACTCTATAACCTGCTGCTCACAGATCAGATCACATGTTCAACATGACAGGTTCCCTTTAAAGTTAAGCCTCATGATTCACACTTCACCTGCTTTTTAAGTGACCCCTTGAGCACCATTTTGTTTTGTTAAATAAAACTAGATCCAATCTTTATACCTAAACCTCCATAATCAATAAATTTGTAGATACCCTAAAATTGTACCAGTTGCAACCAAAACTTGTCCCACAAAAACAAGTCCTCATGCACCTTCGCTGAGTTAAAAAAAAAAAAAAAAAGTTATGATCTCAAAACAGGGCAAAAAATAGGGCATTAAAAAACTAGTAAGATATATAAATTTGATAATGTCATAATTATGACTCACATTAAAAAATAAACGTATCATGAATTTACACAGAGATTTATATAAATCCACACTCAGAGCATCAGAAATAATAAAATGTACTTTAAAATATAATTTGGACTTCACATGTTGCTACAAAAAATAAGACTCACATAATACCCTGCAAGCGAAGCAGAAGGTTGTCTGATGGACATCACATAAAGTAAACAAATAAAACTACTTCCTCAGTTTTGTTTTCAAGGAGATAATAACATTGTATCCAGCCCTATATGATACTTACAGAGAAGGGTCAGTTTTCCTGATCTCTCAGCTTTTTCCCCATTAGGATACGTCGCCGTGCACTGAACAGAACTCCCATCATCCTCATAGGAAGGGATATAAGTCAGTTCTGATTCTTCCCTCCAGAATCCCTCGGAAATATCCACTGATTTCCTACTAACCCGACCAGGTTTGTTCCATTGTAGAGAAGGAGGACTGGAGCCGCAGGTGTGTTCTGCTCTACAGCGTATAATGGTGGCTTCTTCTCTTATATTATCAGGTACATAGAGACCAATATTTCCTGGAGAATCTGAAAAATTGTGTCATAAAATGTTACATCATTCAGTTTATTTTGTCATTTATGTAGCACCAAGATATTCCCCAGCGATGTACAGGAATTATCATCACAATCTGAATTAACTTCTCAGTAGGTTTATTCAGGGCCATCCCTTCCATTGGGCAGGGTAGGCGGTTGCCCGGGGGACCCTGCCCAGTGAATGCAGTAGCCGGACTGTCTCTTAGGCTGTGCGACATCATCAAGAAGGGGAGGGACTCGACAGGCAATGAGAGAGAAGGAAAGATCTGCAGGGAGAGGTGAGCGGTCATTAGAACAGCAGGACTTCGCTCTGCTGCTCCACTTACATGCAAGGCACACTGCACGCTCACCTTATCCCTGCAGCAGGGAGGAAGCAGTGTCTCCGTTCCCTGTCAGATCGTCATGCATACTGTGTGTAAGCAGTTTACACACTCTTTAGGGGTGGGCAGTAAGGGAATATCATGGTTCTTTTACCATGTAGTCAGGTTTGGTGAAGGAGTTAATACAGCTCTTACCATTGTGAGATAAGGAGTCTGCCCACATTGCAGTTTCAGGGGACAGAAAGGAGGGGGTGAGGTTCAGGGGCTGTTCCATGACCCCAGACCAGACACACAGAGAGGGAGATAATGCAAGTGTCCCCTCCCCCATTTTCTCAGAACAGGACAACATGAGGGCTAATATGAGCAGCAGGACTGCTATCTCCTGCTAATAACCACTCTGGCCAGGTCCAACTCTAATCTAAGGAAAGGCCACCACCATCCTGTCAGATCCCCCAAAAAGCAGGCTACCTGTGAAGGCCTGTAAGTGCTTTAGAACTTTACCTGGGCCACCTATTAGGAGAGGAAGGGAAGGGGCTGCCCACTGCTCCATGAAACAACCTGTTTGGTTAACGCCTTAAAGCCTTAGGTATGTTCACATGATGTATTTGCAGGGTGTACTTTGTAATTGTGCTGCAATGCGTCTGAAGTACACCCCACAAATACAGTAAATCAAAGCTATGATTTCACACAAACCCCCAGGCCCCAAATTGGTGCCAATAAATAAGTGACAGGTACCTTTTAAATGGCACTAAAGGCACTGGGAATATAAAAAATGTAGGGGGGGCGGGGTAGAGCATGTGGGAATTTTTTGGCTGCCCAGCGCATACTTCCCACAGCAGGGCATATAGTGGTGCGTACAGGTAAGGGGCGCTTACGCCCTGTGAAACCCGGTTTTTGGGCGGGGTTCACAGTTGCTTTAGGGTTTCCCATTTAGGCCCTTGCAACAGGTTCCACCAAATGTGACAAAAACATTTTTTTGCAGCTTCTCTTATGTTAAGATATCACTCACCATAATGGAAAGCCAAACAACCATTTTTGCCATTGGGTCCCTCAGGAAATTTTTGGTGCAATTTTTTAATGAATAAAAACTTGTTTTGGTATCCATAAGGTACCCATAAAAAACTCACTTTAGCCTGAAAAAAGCCCTCCCCATTCTATAAGGGGAAAAGAAAAAAAGGGCATTACAGAAAATGGGGCCACGTTGGAAATGAAAAAATTAAAATAAAAAATAAAACATTTTTTAAATTTTTTAAACGTACTATCTTATGCCCTAAAAAAAACAGATAACAAATCTTTTTGTTAATGAACTTTAAAACCCCAAATGACAACAAAACCCCCCCCAAAAAAAATTTTTTAACACTTTTTTTTTTTAACTTTAAAAAGTAACATTAAAAAAAAACGTCTTGTTCTGAAAAAAACCCCCTCATTTTTGAAAAAAAAAAGGGAAAAAGGGGTTTTTAGGGGGAAATTAAATAAAATATGTTTAAAAAAAAATCCCGGGAGGATAAAAGGGGTTTAAAAATGAAACCCCATTTAAAAAGGGGGTTTACCTGGCCGATGTTTTGTTCTCTTTAAATAAAAAATTGAAGAAGTCCTAGTGTAAGGTTGAGAAATCTGCGGGTTGAAAATAGGGCTTTCCGTGGGGGCTGGCATAAAACCCTTGCATGGGCGAGTCAAACTGAAGAAGTTTTTAAAGGCGTGGTCTGGGCCAGATGGAAAAAAAGGGGGGGGAAAATGGAAAAATTTTCCTGTCAGGGCGTCACCTGTGAGTCAAAGATTTAAGGGGTGTTTTCCCTGCCTTTTACTTTTGTTTTATTTTTATATTTTAAATTTGCTCAGTCTCCAAAAAGACTTGACTGCAGTTTGTTTCTAAAACCGTTTGCCGGGTCTGCTTGGAGGTAAAATTTTTACTTAAAGTGTGTTGGCCCATTTTGGGTTATTTTTTTTTGGGTGTTTTTTATATGCAGGTTATTTCTCGTCCCTGTATAAAAAGTCTTTTTACATATTTGTTTGTTGCTTGTTTAGTAGTGTTGAGCAATTATTACGAAAAAGTTAAAACCCGTCACGTTTTTTACCGTTGATGGAAATTTTGTGGATAACGAAAAATTATGGGAAAAAATTCTGTGTATAATCTTTTTTTATGGGGCGTTTTCCTGTCTTTTTGGCGCCAGAAAATTCACCCTTACAGAATAGAGGGAGAGTGAGCTTTGTGTTTCGACGTCATGACTGGGATGATATGGGGTTTCGATTGTTTGGGAAAAAACACATGACCTGTTTTAATAGAAAGCCCTTCCTGTTCATGATTTATGTCCCGTCACGTCCCCATAGGGGTTTGGACTGCGCTCTGCCCTCTGTCCCAAAACCCCCTCAGTGAAATTATTCAAATTTTTTTACAGAGACAGCTATACTTTTTATTTTGATCCTTTGAACTTATTTTGATCCGGATTTTTCAGAATTTTTTTTAGTTTTGGCAAGAAATTTTTAAAAGGGGGCATCAACCCCTTTTAAATTTACGGGGGGGAGGGGCGGGAGGGGCCCCGGGGGGCCCAACCAAAAGAAAAAGCTCCTTTTTGAATACTGGGTATTTAAAAGGGCCCAAAAATTTGTTTTAGACATTGCATTTTCCCTTTTTTTAGGATAAAGATCTTTTTTTAGAAACTGCAGGGCTCTTTGGGTTTGGTGCAAAAAAACCCCCTTTTAAATTTTTAGTATTTCATTTCAGATAGGGGGTTATTTTTCAATTTTGCCCAAATCCAAACTTTGTTGATATAGCCCCCCCTTGCAGTTTTAAAAATTTTAAAACCCGCCCAAATTTTTTAGTCACCCCCCAGGGGTATGATTTGGTGCCAAAAAAACCTTTTTTTTATCCGAAAACCCTTTTTAGGGCAGGTGTTTTTTTCAAATTTTGGGCATCCCAAGCTTTGTTTATAGAGCTTTCTTTGCAGTTAAATTTTAAATACAACCCAAATTTTTTAGTCACCCCGGGAAAAATTTATAGGTGGGCCAAAAAAAAACCCTTTATTAACCGTTTTTCATTTCAGACAGGTGTTTTTTTTTTTACTTTTGGTCTTCAAACTTTTGTTGGGTTTTTGGTAGCTAGCACTTAAATTTTTATTTCCAGCAAAATTTTTTAGGCACCAAAAGGGAAAATTTAAAGGGCCAAAAAAAACCGTTTATTTTCCGTATCATTTTAACAGGTGTTTTTTTTTCACCTTTTTTGGGCAAATCAAGCTTTTTTTGATATGCTAAATTTGCAGTT
>JAODAL010056466.1:0-23271 GCA_025379985.1 Phyllomedusa bahiana | reverse complement strand
GAGGGCCTTGGCAACCCTGCCCAAATCGTATAGGAGCGAAGGGGGGCCCTTAAAAACCTTTGGAAAAGTATTGGACCAATCAAAATCAAAGGAACGTTCAAAATACAGTAAAATGCAAAAAGAGCGTTTGGGTTGAGCTAGGGGGGGTTTTTGGAAATTGGGCCAATCGAATGGGAGCGACGGGGGCCTTTTAAAACCTAGGGGAAAAAGTTTTGGGGACCAATCACATTAAAAAGGGGGACATTTAAAAACAGAAAAAATGCAAAAAAAGAGTGTTTGGTTGAAAGGGGGGGTTTGGGCTATTTGGGCCCAATCAGAGCGCAAGTTTATTTTCCCTTTATAGTCTGGCCAATCGGGGCAATGAAATCTCGGCTTCAGGGCCGTGCGGCTGGAGTTGTTAAAAAAATCTTTTTTTTAGGGGTAAAATTTATTAAAAAAGAGCTAAAAACCTTTATAAAAGAAATAAATTTCAAACCCCGAAAAACACGTTTGTCACCGAGCCGGCGCTACATCGGAATTGCGATATGGGAAAATTTGCCGGAAATACATAATTCAAATTTGTAAGCTTTCTCATTGTTGGGGCAGGAAAACCAACCAATCAGAATAGGAGCGACGGAAAAAACCAAAAAAAGCTATGGGAAGAAAGGGGGACAATAAAAATTCAAAGGGGGACAGTTCAAAATACAGTAAAAAGGAGAAAAGAGTGAGGGTTTGGGCCCCAGGCACAGATATGAATCCCCAATCTTTTTTAGTGGTCTATTTTGGTGGAGAAAAAAGGGGCGCATAAAGGGGTCCAAAAAGTTTTTTACTGTCTATGGAAATTTCTAGTACTGTATTGGGGGGGGGAAAAGGGGGTCGTCCGCTTACCCATCAGCGGGTTGTACCTTCTCATAGAGTTCTGGGGGGAAAAGAAATAAAAGGGCGAGCTCTGTTTTGTGTTGGCTAAGTTAAAAAAAGATGCGGTTATTTGGACCCAATGGGAAAAAGGACGAGTCTTATGGTTTTCTAATGAAAAATTTTAATAAAAAATGTAGAGGGCGGGCTGCAATGCCCACCTTGCCGACCCGCGATATAAGCTGGGTATTCGAATGAGCCGCTCCCCCCCCAGAAGCCTACAAACCGCGCCCCTTTTCAGCCCCTTTTGTGGGGCAGCCCAAAGTGGCGAAGGCTGCGTCACACCATCCCCCGCGTCCGACAGGGGATTGGGGGCAAAACCGTTTTATATTGTCGCCCAAAGAGTTTTTTAGAGTGGTCTGTCCATGGGGGACGTTCCTCTGACTTGTCTAATCAATAAAAAAGATTAAAGGTCATAAAAAAAAATGAACCCCTGTGACTCGAGCGATATATCCTCTAATTCATGATGAAAATCAAAAGACTCATGTATTTGGAAAAAGTCTTAACTTACCTATCCCTACAAGTTGAAAGTTAATTTTCGCAGTGAGCAAAACAGTTTAAGTTGAATCTATATGTCAGTTGCAACAAGTACATTATTGAGTGTAATCCCAGGCAAAAATTTTACTTATTTTTGAAGAGTACAGGGAAGAGTTAACACCCCTGTAGCATTTGTCTTGTTTTGCTGTCTGTGCCCTTGTTAACAAGATTTCACTTGACTTTCTGTCCCTCAAGGAAATAGTATAGGTAGCGCACACCTTGGTTATGTGCATCTGTGAGGGTCCAGTGGGAGGATTCATGTTCCTGTATAAGGGTTCAGTAAATCCACAGCACACTTCGTCTATAATTCATGAAATGTTTATCATTTATTTACAGCAGACATGTAGCTATGGTAACTTTCCATGGTGCAAGAATCAAGTCAGAGACTGCAAATGGCCATGTTGTAAGTCTAGATGTTCATGTAATGTTTTGACCGAGGTTGACCTTTTTCTGGTCAAATCTGGAGGAAGCGCATCACACAAGTTCACACGAGTGATCGCTGATGCGTTTTTCGCAATCCGCTTTTCAGATCCGTGTTAAGAATTGACATGTCAATTCTTCTTGCGTTTTACGCAAGAGAATCCCCATAGGAAAATAATGGAGTGCGCTTTTTGGGATCCCGAAAGCCGATCCAAAAAGCAGCATACATTTGGGTGCGTTTTGGATCCGCTTTCGATGCCAAAAACGCATCCGTAAAACGCATTGGATTTAAATTAAATATAAAATTTGAATATTATGCTTGGGTTATATTTTGTATCATTTTAATGGAAGGGCTAATTTTTCTGATGCAATGTGCTATTGGAAAATGCTTTCATTCTACATGGGTAAAGGAGAGGAGGATAATGTCAGTCCCACAGCCCCCAGCATAATACCGGATGCACATGGACGTCGGGTCTCTGAGTTTGAAAACTATTGGTTGATTTTAAAAAAAGTAAGGGGGTGGGGGTTCTAAAATCATTGGTGTATGTACAGTTGATTGACACTAGGTAAAAAAAAGGTTTTTTTCTTGGTCATTGATAGGTTATATTATATTTAAATTGCAGTTTGATAGGTTGACTTAAATAAAGCATTGAAAAAACGGATCCGTAAAACGCATCCAATACGCATCCAATACGCATCCAAAAAAGGATCAGCTGTTGCGTTTTCTGGATCCGCTTTTTGGATGCAGTTTGCATCCAGTTTTCGCAGGTTAAAAACGGATCCATAAAACGCATCCAAAACGGAGTGTGAACAATCCCTAAGCATGCAACGCCACTAAAAAAGTGTTGAAGAGCCAAGGTGCCTGGGGCAAAAGTAAAAAAAGAGTCTCCATTCTTGAATACAAATATGGATATTTTGACTTGGGGATTGTCTACTGTCACTTTCTATTCAGTGGGCAGGAGACTTTCGCTTGAATTGAACCACATTGCTTACCTACACAGCAAGTGACTGGAAGCACGGTGGTCGAGGGACTAATCCCGTGCTGTTGTCCCTAGTCTAAGGATCGCCAGGGAATGATGAAAATAGCACTTTTATTGACCTAAACCTTGCACCACTTTTTTGTTTAATGCTGCAGTTTTTCTCTTTTATTGGCATTTATGCAATAGATGTTGTAACAGTAAATTATTTATGTAAAGTGCAGTAGAGCATGAGTTTTTATTCTTTATATTAGTATGATTTTGTTTTTAAATCATGAATTACAAAAACCTGCTTAGTGTAATACCTCTAGTCCATTACTGCATTTAGCTGCCTTGTACAACCTCTTCAGGATAGGCTCCTCTAGCAGTCGCTGAACCACATATATACTTTTGGAAGCAGGTTTTATCTTTATCATGCAGCTGCCAAAGGCATGTTTTTATATGGTTGGAGACCAACAGTTGCAGAATAACAGGTAGTTATAACGGTCTGTAGTTACATGCTGCGCAGCACTGACTTTGCTGGTATAGCCTAGATTTATAGTGTAATTCTAGTTTTGTTAAAAAATCTAAAAACAGGAGCAATGATGCCCTGTTCTCAGCTGCTCTATAATTTTCAAAAGCCTTGTGCTGCGTCCTCCTTTCACTTTAGCTATCCAGATTCACTTACACAGTCCCTAATGAACTGAATATCAGTAGGTAGAGGCACGGGTATGTTAAAAATTAAGAGAGCAGCCAGGATCAAACCAATAGCTATCTGTGTTTTATAGCGAATTCTGCTTCTTGACAGATCTTAAATGAATCTTTAAATGTCCTAATATTATAAAAGAAAAAAAATGGCATCATGAGAACTCAAGACTGGCCTTTAAGTAACGATCTTAATAACATTACCCCTTTAATGTTCTGCTCAAATATTTCTGGGCTTCGGTGCCTGGAAAGAAAATTTTAAAAAATTAAATACAGGACGGACAATTATAAAGCTTCCCACTAATGAACACTGAAACGTTAAAGGGGTTGTCTCACTACATTGATTCATCTTACCTCAGTCTTGTTTTCTTGGTTTCATTTTGAATGCAGGAGCGTGTTTACTGGCTTCTACTAGGCTGCAGTAGAAGCCAGGTCTGTAGCTATAGCAACCAGTTCTGACAGCCTATCAAGAGAGATCGAACAGGTCTGTAGCTATAGCGACCTGAGGAGCTGATGCAGCTCATACAAGAAGGGATATCTAGGAATAGGTAGGACACTGTTAATGGGCACACATTGCAGTGAATTGTTTTTGCAAGATCTTTAACAGAAAAAGCAATCCTTGTAGTGAGACAACCCCTTTAAAGAAATGTTTTGTTCATGAGTCTTTAATCTCTTAATACTGGACTTAACCACCTACTATATATTTAATTATAATATATATTTTATAAATATTTATATATATAATATATATATATATATATTATACACAGACAGTCCCCAGGTTACAAACGGGATAGGGACTGTAGGTTTGTTCTTAAGTTGAATTTCTATGTAAGTCGGAACAGGTTTATTAAATATAACTCCAGCACAAAAGTTTTTTTTCTTAGTTTTGGATAGTGCAGGGAAGCGGTTTTACATTTGTTTTGCTCTATGTGCCCATGTTAAGAAGATTTCACCTCATGTGCTACTGTGGCATGCTGGAACTTGTCGTTCCACAGCAACTATATGCTGTGGAACATGGAACTACAAGTGCCAGCATGCCCCATAAGTCTCCGTTTGTCACTAGGAGACAGATGTAAGTCAGAACGGTGTAAGTCGGGGACTACCCATATATATATATTTTTATTTTTCATCAAATATATATATATATTATATATATATATATTATATTTATATATATATATATATATATATAAACAGGAAACACTGCTGCGCTCACAAATTATTAAAGGCCTGACATGGAATAAAGCACAACCTGTTTTGTTTTATATTGTTGTGAGTGCAGCGGTTTTTCCTGTTTTTGATTCTTTGACCCGTGACGTGGGGTTTGCCGCTTGCACCTGTTTTCAATTAGTGGTGCTGCTTTTTTCTTTATAGCTTATATATATATATATATATATTATATATATTATATATATATATATATATATATAATACACACGTACATATATATATTGTGTGTGTGTATATATTATATATAATATATATATTATATTATATATATATTATATAATTATTTTGTGTGTTCATACTCTCTCTGTTAATTGAATTATTTGTGATTTTAACATTGATTGCCTATTCTGAAGTGTTTTATCAGTGGGATGGATCCGAGCTCTGAAACAACACTCATCAGCAAATAAAGAGGCTGCATGGCTCCTGAGAGCGTTTCATTGCTATTTACTAGCTATAGTACAATGTCAAGCAGCTGGCACAGATGACCCGCTGTGCCTATGCATACACTGAGGGGGAAGTAGCACTAGCATGAGAGCCCCATTGATCCTTAATTATGCAGTTTATCAAGGATCTGGGGGTTGGATGCCCATCAAGGAAACACTGATGGCCTATCCTAAAGAAAACTGCCATGTTTGGTTTGGGAAAAGGGTGAGGCATAGACAGGGCTTGGTTTTGTTTAATGTTGGCTGCTGTCACAGTAGTAAGGAAGAAACAATCATTCCCACTTCAATTCTATTGATCATATAGGCCAGTTTAGGTGGGGGGAGAAAGTAAGAGGAATAAATGAATGCTGTTTTGAAATTACAGAAGAAAATAGAAGATATTTATTTTTCCTTTTTTACCATTATGATTTGAAATAGAAAAGCAATAAGGCAGATAATTGGCAAATGTTTAGTTTACCTTCATTTGAAGGAGTTGAGTTAAGTGAAAGTATGCTCCTACACTTCAAGAAAATAAAAACCCATGCTCACCTCTGTACTGAGCCCCATTCCAGCAATGTCTCTGACAGTCCTCGCCCTGGGTCTTCTGTTTTCTGTCTCCCAGCTTGCACAGATTGGCTGCAGCAATCACGTGACATTACCCAATATCAGCGAATGGTGACATTGAGCAATATCGTGTGACCACTGCAGCCTGCAGTACGCACAAGCCGACAGCTGGAAATCAGAGGACAACAGAAAGCCCAGAGAGAGGACCGGCAGAGGTGGTGGTGCAGCAGGATACTGAAAGGGAAACTGTCAGATTGAACTTGCTATCTGGACTACAAGCAACATGTTATAGAGCTGGAGAAGCTGACTGACATATAATTTTGTTTGGAAAGATTCAGTAGAACTTCATTTCATTTACTGCTTATTCTGGGTTAATGAGTACCTATCACCTCCAGACAAACACACAAAATTGGTAGTAAATGAAATTATAAGACTTTTCTCTAATACATGTCATTAGCAATGGAGAGGATTTCCCTCAGTATTACAGGGACACAGATTTTACTTTCACTTTCTAACTCAGGAGATCCTTATCATTGTGTGAAAGTTACCAACTGTGCAGGGGGAGCTGAGGGCTCCTTGTTCAGGGTAATCTGAGTCTCTCTCTACATACAGTATAGCAGGCACAGGAGGATATATTGTGACAGAGTTTACCTGTTGCTTCAGTCTCCTCATCCATAGCACACAAGATACACAATATACAATATAATACACTGCTGCTGGTGTGCACATGATGTAGACTTACAGGCTCCACCCTGCACAGTGGGCTCTCCCAGCTCTGAGGCATGAGATTTGATACAACTGTCAACACAGTGATCCATCAAGCTGTTAGGTGCCATCTTGGCCCAACTTCAGAGATGTCTTATAGGGTCAGCGCTTTATTTAAAAACTGAATTACAGGTGAAATGCTTTGATTTTCCTAATGAAACATATTTGAGAAAGTGTTTGTATTTTAGTCTTCTGTTACATTATGAGGTTTCTCTAAAGGTGATAGGTACTCTTTAAGGAGTCTAGTGGGTGGTCTTACTGGTGGTCTACCAGTGATTGACAGCTATTTCTGTATGTACACTCATACCAAGAAGTCTGTCAATTACTGATAAGACCATCTACTAGACTACTTAGCCCAGAATAAGCAGCACAGTAAATGAATAAAATACAAATTCTGCTCAATCTCCCTATACAAAATGAAGTATCAGTCTTCTTAGCTCCTCCTGCTCTTTAACATGCTGCCTGCAGATCATATAGCATGATCACTGTGACAGGTTCCCTTTAAGAATAGTTAAGTGGACAACCATTTTAAGCAATATCATCTATGATGCCACTGTTATACACACATTGTGACCTGAATGTAGAGTTCCCTCTAATGAAGAATAGGCTTAGCTACATGTTACCCAAAAGGTCACAGCTCTGAGATACAACCCCAACCATGATTTATTTTTTATACAGTTTAAAGGACCACTGTTTTTGAAACAACCAGAGCAAAAGTGGGTGAAAAAAAAGCAATTTTTTTTTTCATTTACTAGGTGTATGTTATCACCTTCTTGGAGTTGATGATAGTGAAGTATAGTTTAAAAGCCAAATTCAAAAGCTAGCTTGAACAGCAAAAAACCAGGAAAAAAATTAATAGGAAGGGGAAGGCTTTGCTATGGGTTGTATCAGGCATTTAAATGTGTTGGAAATAACTACAGTGTAAGACCCCATACTGTTCTACTGTTTAAAAAAAAATCAACAAATCCTCTTAGACTAAAGTGGTCCCTTAACGTTCAATATTAATTGGTACCATTGTATGTTGAAAACATAACTCTATGGTAAACTGGTAATTGGTTCCGAGGCCCAAAAAATTTTTCCCCAAATTTTAAGCAAAATGAAAATTCAAGAAAAATTTTATCAGGTAATTAATACAATAAAGAAAAGTTTAATACGTATCACAAGAGTGAGTACACCCCCCCCAATTTTTTGTAATGTTGTTTATTTCTTTTAAATTGGGACAAATGAAGTCTGCCCTTTGTCAATGTTTCCTTTAAGGGGTGTAGTTTCCCTTGGGATCTTTTTGGGGGGTTTTTTTAAAAATTTTGCCCCCTAGGGCGTCTGAAACCCCAAATGGCCTAAAAAAAAATCGTAAAAAAAAGTGGACCCCAGGTAAAGAGGTGACCTTTCCTTTTTGAGGCTTGTGGTTGACCCAAATCGTGCCTGGGCCCCAATATGGGATATCTCTGAAAATGGCACAATTTGGGAAATCATATTAATTTTGCTTTTCCCCTGTTCACTTTACCGTGTTCTGTAAAAAATTGGATAAAAATTAAAAAATTGAAAAAAAAAAAAGGGGAATTTTTTTTTTTTAAATTTCCCCTCCCCTTTGTTTTAATTCATTTTGAAACACCAAATGATTTAAATTAAAACTTTTTTAAAAATGCTGTTTTTAATATTTTTAAAAAGGGGTTTAGTTTCTTAGATGAAGTATTTTTGGGGGTGTACCCAAACAAAAACGGGGCCAATAAAAAATAAAGTTGGGAATTTGGGGCCCGGGGTCCCTAAAAAAAAAATTTTTTATTGCAAATTTTTTTTCTTGAAAATTTGAAAATTATTTAAAAAATTTTTTAACCCCCTTAAAAATGCGAAAATTTTTAAAAAAAAAAAGCTTTTTTAAAAAAAAAGTTCCCAAAACCTACAGTAGACTTTAGGGTTTGATGCAAATTTATAAGCTTTTTTGAGGGGAAAAAAATTTTCTTACCCCACAAAAATTTTTTTTGGAATTTTTGGAAAAGGGAAAAAAAAAAAAAAAATTTTTAAAAATTTTTTTCACGTTTCCTTTGATTTTTTTTCCAAAAAAATAAAAAAAAAGGTTTTTTGGGGGACCAAATTTTTTACAAAAGCTTAAAACCCACAATGTGTCACAAAGGAAAACAATCTCTGAAATCCATGGGGATGGTTTTTAAAGTGAAAAAAAAAGTTATTCTAAAGTCCCGGACAAATGCCGTTTTTAAAAAAGGGGGGCCTTCTGTTGGGGGAAAAAGGGCCAAAACTGGCTCCAGGGGAAAAAGGGGGGTTAAAGGTTTTTTTGGAGTAATTATCGTGGGGGGGGAAAAATTTGCCCTGCCCCCCAAAATTTCCAAAGGGAAAGGGGGGTTAAATTGTTCTGATTAGTATGTCAAAAAGTATGTGTTTTGGGCTTTTCCCACGGTTTTCTCAATGAACTTTTAGTCCCCAAAGTCAGCAGAACTTTTTGAACCCAAAAAAAACCGGGAAAACCCCCCCCACCTTTGCTTAAATGTGGGGCAAGACACACTTGTCTTTGTACTCCCCCATTGGTTCCCGTCACCAGATTTGGGACCCCAATTTTAAACCCCAAAAAGTTTATTTTGGTTAAATCAGTCAAAAAGACATGGTTCCAGAAATTTCCAGGTTTTTTAGCTGAGATGTTAAAAAATAATCCCCAAAAAAGAACACCTCTGATATCACAATACAATTTGTTGGATACGTTTGTGGAAGTAGTAACGCAAGATATAAAGAAACTAGCACTCAGATGACAACCATCTTCTTTAAATTTAAAATGGGAGAAACGATTAGCTATTGCAGAATTACAATATAACAGGGAGACAGTAATCAAACCCAGTGACAAGGGTGTGAATATTGTCATCTTAAATAAAAGTGATTATAGAGCAATGGTTAAGAGAATACTTGATGATTCAGAAACATATGAGAGGCTTTCAAAACAACCAACCAATGAGTATTTGAAGGAACTAAAAAGGATTTTGGACCTGGGTATTGAGAAAAAATTAATTACTGAGGAGGAGAAGAAATGTATATTAAATGTGAATCCTACTATTGCCACCTTTTATGCATTACCAAAAGTGCATAAAGAGGTTTTGCCAAAACCAGGAAGACCGATAGTCTCAGGTAGAAATAATTTAACACAAGGACCCAGCACGTATGTTGACCGTATACTGATGCCCTTTGTCACTGGCCTTCCTTCATATCTGAAAGATACGAAGGATACTGTGATGAGAATTAACGATCTAGTGGTGAGTGAAAGTACACTTCTTGCAAGTTTAGACGTAGAAGCCCTATACAGTAACATCAGACATGATCTGGGCCTGAAAGCAATCAAGTATTTTTTGAATAGAAGAGGTACACAATTTATGGAACATAATGATTTCGTTTTACAGTTATTGGATTTTGTTTTGACACATAATTATTTTTTGTTTGATGGCACCTTTTATCACCAGATAAAGGGAGCAGCCATGGGCACAGTCTGTGCGCCAAGCTTTGCTAATTTATTTTTAGGTTGGTGGGAGGATGCTATTGTTTTTTCTGAACACTTTCAAATATTCACAGATCGGATTTTATTTTGGGGGCGCTTTATTGATGATATATTGATTTTTTTGGGACGGTAGTGAAGAATTATTTAAGGATTTTGTATCTAGACTCAATGATAATGAAATTGGGATGAAATTCACTTTTGAAATTCATCGAGAGAAAATAAATTTTTGGGATCTTCAAATTATGTTGGATGAAAACAAGCAGATTCAGACAAAGATATTTCGGGAAAAAACGGCTACCAATAGTTTGTTACACTTTTCTAGCTGGCATCCACCTTCCCTAAAGAAGGGGATTCCCATAGGCCAATTTCTTAGGGCTCGTAGGAACTGCTCTACATTAGAGGCTTTCAATGAAGAATGTATTAAGTTAAATGCACGTTTTCAGGCAAGGGGTTATCCAAAAAAATGTTTGAGGAAGGCGTTTAATAGGGCTTTGACTAGTGACAGAGGACATTTATTAATCAGTAAACAAAAGAAGAAGGAAAAAACTGATTTAATTTGTTGTATAGGTGCCTTTGATGATAGAGCCAACAAAATGAGAGCTATATTTAGAAGACATTGGAACATTCTGAAAGCAGATCCAGTATTCTCTGAGGTGATTCCAAAATATCCTAGTGTCACATATAGAAGAGGAAAAAATCTTAGGGATGAATTTGTGCATAGTCACTTTGAAGGAGATAGCCAAAAAACATGGTTACAGTCTCCGGTGGTAGGCTCATATTCTTGTGGCACCTGTTCATTTTGTCCATTTATATGGAAAACTAAGGAATTTGTTAATCCCATTGATAAGAGAAGATTTGAGATAAGACAATTTATCAACTGTAAAACCAGAGGGGTGATTTATGGGGCTATGTGTACCTGCCCCAAGATCTATGTGGGAAAAACCATACAGGAGTTTAGTCGTCAGATCGCGAAACATCTGAGTACTATTAAAACTAGAGGTGACACTCCCCTAGCGCGACACATTTTGGAAGTACATAATGGTGAAATAGAGGTGCTAAAATTTTGGGGCATCTGTGTGAAAAAGCTAGAGGAAAGAAGGGCGATCTGGATGTAGTTTTGTTGCAGGAAGAGGCAAGATGGATATATAGACTCAATACATTGAATCTCAATGGCCTAAATGAAGGCTTTTCATTTTCAGCATTTATTTAATCCTGCTGACTCCCTATATAATTTTTGAGGAAGCATAATATATGTGATTAAGTACGGTCAGTGGTGTGGGCATGGTTGAATGTATGATTGTAGGAGCACCAGAGTTCACATACGTTGTTTTTTTTTTTCTCTCTCTCTCTTCCACCTCCTTCCTTTGCCCCCACCTTGTCCCTCAATTTCCCAGCATCTTGCAATGATGATAAGTATTAATCACATGAGGCCACAGTTTCTATTTAACAATTTGGGATATATTTTTATTTTGCATAAAGAATTGGTTAGCAACTGAATCATACAATATATACACTTACGTTGTTATGACGAGACGCAGTTTGGGAGTAAATTACCATCTATTTATGTATACATTTATTGTTTCTACCCACTGCGTAGATTTTGTGCTAACTACAAATATAATATATGCAATACAATACAATGTACAGTATGCAAATATAATAGAGCATGAATGTACTAACATTTCTGCATATTCCCATTGTAACGTTATGAATGAGGTAACTAGCTGAGACCTGTTAGAAAGAATATTTAGTGGGGAAGGTGGGAGGTGAGGTTGCGGGAGGGGGGGGGGGCAGGCTAACCATAAAGCCTGAAGCTTTATTAAAATGTATATGTATATTAGATACAGAGGAGACGAGGGTGATGGGAAGAGTGTAAAATTGCAGTGTACAGTATATTGGAGTACGTTTCCCCCATGAATATGCATATTAGACATAGAGGAGAAAAGGTTCATGGGAAGTGATAAAGTTAGTAGTGTGCTGTAAAATGTAATACCTATTCTGCTTAGTCCGTTCTAGGTGAGCCGCGCACACGCAATAATATGAGAGAAGTTGGACGGAAGTCCATCACAGTTAGGGCAGAAATGTCCAGTGTGCGGGCGCTAGCGGCATGGTAAGATAGGGTGCAAGCCCGCAATGGAGATGGTGAATTTGCCTGAGGAATGTTTTTATAAGAACGTAGCAGCAGCAGCACATAGTTTCAGTATGCACGCAGGAGAGTAAAAAGAGGGAATGGGTGTTGTTGAATCTCTGGTGGCCAATTGGGGAGCACCTGAATAGGGTATGTACCTAACATGATATAAAAGGAAATGAGCTAAACCACATGGGACCGGACCTCTATCCCCTGATGAAGTCAGTTTTGCTGGTGAAACATGTTGGGGAAGTCAGGCATGATATTTTAATTTGTGATTTCTCACCTCTTTCTACAAGTGTCACTCGCTGCAGAGGGTCTCACAAGGAAACCTTATAGGTTTTATGCCCATCAGATTAGGGATGACTGCCCAAGTGGGATGTTTTGGATCCCTTATTGGAGCTAGTAAATCACTGTATATATAAGGTTTCCCCTGTTAATAGGTGGTGTCCCACCAGACTTGATAATAGAAAAGGAGTTATTCCTTCACAACTAGAAATAGATAAATTGAGAGGTTAGAAATCAGGTTTTTAAATAGTATGTATAGAGGTTAAGAGTTATACATAATAAAAGTTACGTTTTAGTGCTTTATAGATTGAGAACTGATAGAGTTTAAGTTTGCCTATGGCAAAATAGTAAATGTAGCTGAGCATGTGCACTCAACTTCTTTGGTCAACCATGACGAGGCCTGTTCTGAGTGGAACCTATCTTGTTAAACCACTGTATGGTCTTGGTCACAGTGCTGCATCTCAGTTTCAGGGTGTTGCCAATCTTCTTATAGTCATCTTTGGGTAAAGCAACAATTCTTGTTTTCAGATCCTCAGAGAGTTCTTTGCCATGAGGTTCCATGTTGATCTTTCAGTGACCAGCTTTCCATTCTCACCTGAGACCTTGTAACACTAACGAGTCACATGACAACATGGAGGGAGAATGTCAAACTGGGTACAATTTATCCATTTTCACTGTGGGGTGTACTCACTTTTGTTTCCAGTTGTTAAGACATTGATGGCTGTGTGGTGAGTTATTTTAAGTGTCGAATTATTTTAAGGGCATATTCAATTTACAAGCTATACACTGACTATTTTACATTGTATAAAAGTGTCATATCTTTAGAGTTTACTCATGAAAAGATATATCTACAAAAATGTGAGGGGGTACGCAGTTTTGTGAGATACTGTATAAGGGTTCATCTACACAAGGATTTATAGTCGGTTTTTGACACGGTTCTCCTCTTCTGAAACCAGTGAAAAACCGATTGTAAAACATCTCCATCGACCCAAATAAAAAATCTGAGCTGTATTCTACACAGCCTGTATTTTCTGACAGTTGTATTTTCAAAAAATGTTGAACTTGTACATTCTTTTGCTAGATATTCAGTAGAAAATGTTACATTTAATTGGCCGAATCCGAAAACCGTGGCAAAAAAGGGGGGGGAAAAACTAAAACCGATTGTAAAATACTGGTCAGATTCTGATTATAAACCCATCAGTACCTTGTCCTTGCCGTGTGGACGCAGTCTAAAAGCCAGATAAAGGTACTGAAAGCTGAAAATCACTTTCTATTTTTAAGGACAGGAGTTTCTTTGGTTCATGTAGACAGTGCACAGAAAAAAGAAAATAAGGCCCTCCCCTGGTGCCCAAAAAAGTTGCTCATCCTGGTACATGTAAGAGCAGTGCACGACCTGTAGTACTGCAATGTACTATAGAGAGGCGCTACTGGACCACCAATCACTGCATGTACTTCACTTATACAAAGGTTTAACAAGTGAAATGTTTATGATGATTGGCTGCATTTTGAAATCACACTCAATATACACTGTCCCAGGAAAGACCATCGTATGTTAAAAATATTGTATCAAGAAAAAATACCTACAAAACAGTTCAATTTAAGATAGGTACAAGTTCCAAAACGCGTGTATAAAGCAAAAACTAAATATATGGAAAGTGCACTAATAAAATTTAACCTTTATTAACTTAATATTAAAATAAATATTCAATTTTTAATATTTATTTTTAATATTATTTAATAAGGTTATATTTTAGTGCACTTTCCATATATTTAGTTTTTGCTAAAAATATTGTATCCTGAGGCCATTGTAACTTGAGGAACCATTGTGTCTGTTAAACTGGCCAAATCAATAAAACATGTAGGAGATAGTTTATCTGGTGGTTGGGATCCAGTTATACAAGGTTTTGATAGTAGATACAAAACAAGTTTGGTGCTCAATTCATCTGGCGGGGTACGGATCCAGTTATGCATTGCTCTAATGAGGAAAAAAAAGATGCTGACAGCGACGGAGAACACAGTACTTATAATTCTTTCAAAGACTCTATTTTTAAAATGGAATTTTACACAAAACCTAATTCCGTCGGTGTATTGTTAAGATATCCTTGCTTTACCTCTATGGCTGTTTTACATTTTGATGAAGCAGTCCTGAAATCCACCATATTCTCACTCAAACTATTACATCAATTATTGAGTAAATGCACTTTCTTTTTTAATAGCATCAAGGACTATTGCTCCTGAACAGTACTAAAATGTGCATTGCTGTATTCACTGGTTCATGGCCCATCTGACCTCCCCTGTTGACTCATTCTGCTGCTAATTCCTGAATCTCTGCTTGTTTTCTGGACACTGCTCGGCTGCTCCTTCTTGTGGATTATCCATCTGGCTGTTGATTTCTAGATTAATGCTGCATTTACTGGATCATGGAAACGGTTTGTCCCCTGAGGATTATGTCATGTAGACAGAAGACTTTAAATTAAGGCATCTAATACCTATTGTTTTTTTTTTACTCACAGCATGGCCTCCAGACTCCTGTTTGGGATGCTAGAAGACAACATGTGCTGTATTCTAAACAGAGATAATTGGTCAAGAGGGATCAGGTGCCCCACTCCATGACTCCACTTGGACAATGGCACCGTAAAACAGATGGCACGGCAGAATTCATCATAGTACCCATTTATTGATTTCTGTTAAGAATATACTGAAAAAATATGTCTTAATTGCAAATTATCTTATAGATTACGTTCACTCTAAAAGGGATATTCCCATCACATTGATTGGCTTTATATGTGTAGGCAAGAGTCAATAAAGATTATTACCAACTATATTGCTGTTCTGATTTTTCTTCATTTCACAGTTAGAGCAGTTCTCATCTCTTGCTTGTTTTCACAAGCATTCCTAGATTACCGACTACCTCTCTCAGCTCTAGCAGACATGGCAGTGACAGTTAAATCACTCCATGTTGTTTCTTATCAGCATCACAGGAGCGTTTTTATCTTTTTTACTGACAAACTTTAAGGGTATGTTCACACGGCTTAACTGTGGGGCGTACATTATGCACCGCAATTAAGCCGGGCCTTCTGGAGGTGGGAAGCGCAGGGCCCACCGGCCCCCTAGACATGCCTCAATGTCAACTATCTCCCCACGCATACAATGCAATCGTATTGTACGCCGGGGAAGAGGAGGCGTAATCCATAGTTCTTTATGAGAACTGTGGATTACCATAATGATTGGGGAGCACTTCGCTCATATTAGAGCTCTGTGAAACAGTATGATGGAAAACCCCTTTAGCAATAGTAAAAGATTACAGCAATGGTCTCCCTCAGGTATTGCACAAAAAGGCTAGAAGGTGAGACTTGCCATAGGAGTTACAGTCTTTGTAAAAAAAAAAAAAAATTAGCCAAATGGAAGATCAACGACATTAGTAGCTATTTAAATGTACCATGGTGAAATACAGCAATTAGTGGCGTAACTCAAGGGGCCGCATGTATGAACCTGTTTAGGTCTAAAACTCACTTTTTTGCCCATATGTTACTATGGGCAAAAGAGTGAGTTTTAGACCTAAACAGTTTCATACATGTGGACCAAGGTATCTTCATTTCTGGAAGTAAATAGACAAAACTTAACTGATCACACATAGTCCCCAGCGCTGCCGCTATCCACCGCCGATCATTAGGGTCCTAAGCCGTTACCAGTCGCTAAGCTATCGGCTTAGGACCTCGGCAACGGCAGCGGTGGCGGGACTAACTGTATGTGTGTCCGCGGACGCAATACCAGTTATTTTGCTTTGGCGGAGAAGAGAGCTCCGCGGGAGTACTCGGGTGCTGCAGGCAGGATTGCGGCTCTGTGCCCCCTGTGCTGTGCGCGCCGGAGTGAGCGTCATCACATGCAGCGCAGGCCTGGTGACGTCACACCGCTGAAGAAAAAGACCGGGGAGCAGCGACGAGGCAGGGAGCGAGGTCAGGGTGAGTGCTGTCAGTTTATTACTTTTAATTAGCTCTATTCATGCTGGGGCCTATAATCTAATTATAAATGTGCAGGGGGGCTATTGTCTACTTTTATATGTGCAGGAGAGCTATTATTTACTTATATGTGCAGGGGGGCTATTCTCTACTTTTATATGTGCAGGAGGGCTATTATCTACTTTTATATGTGCAGGGGAGAGCTATTATTTACTTATATGTGCAGGGGGGGGGGCTCTTTATTAAACTTTTATATGTGCAGGGGGGCTTTATTACTTTTATATGTGCAGGGGGCTATTATTTACTTTTTTGTGCAGAGAGGGAGCTATTATCTACTTTTATATGTGCAAGGGGGCTATTATCTACTTATATGTGCAGGGGGGGAGCTATTATCTACTTTTATATGTGCAGGGGGGAGCAATTATCTACTTTTATATGTGCAGGGGGGAGCTATTATCTACTTTTATACGTGCAGGGGAGGAGCTATGATCTACCTATATATGTGCTGTGAGGCCTATAAGCTATCTATATATACACGTGCTGTGAGGCCTATCTAGCTATCTATATACCTGCTGGGGGACCTATAAGCTATCTATATATCTGCTGGGGGACCCTATAAGTACCCTTTTACCACCTGCTGGGGGACATATAACCTCCCCATGGTGCTGGGGGACCTAAAAACCTGCCATATGCCTACTGGGGGATCCATAACCTGCCCAATATACCTGCTGGGGGAAACATAACCTGCCCAATATACTGCTGTGGGAACAATAACCTGCCTATATCCCTGTGGGGGACATGTAAACTACAAAACCTACCGAGGGGACATTTTAAAGTATATAACCACCTACTGGGGGGCGTATAACTTACTGGGGGACCTATTACCTTCATGGGGGAAAATTAATTTACTGCGGGGTTGAAGCCGCTAATAGTCGTTAAAGCCGGTTGTTAAGGCCTCAGCTCAAGTCAGTTGATAAGAGTTAGCAATCGACTCCCGGACTCCAGTCGGTTGTTAAGCCAGTTGTTAAGGCCTCAAGTCGATTGATAAGACCTTAGCAATCGACTCCGGGGACTAATCACACAGAGCCAAGCATCCATGTTTATTGCAGGAGAAATAGTTATGTCATATTTATATTCACCTTAAAACAGTGAGGACCGTATGGCCAGTTGGCTGTGTGCGGCCTGCAACATCAATTGTCCATCCCTGAGCTTGATGTCCCAGAGTCAGCAAACAAGTATTGGGAGTTTTGCAGACCAGCACATGCACAGTAACAGATCTTGCTAAAGCTGGTCCATCCCAATTTCCTAAGGCACATGTGGTAGTCTCTGAAACTCCTGCTTGGGACATCGAGTGCATCAGTAACAGCTCTAATCCATCTATTTTTGCCCTGACAAGGAGTAAGGACATGGACATAACAGCACAGGGGGGACGGAGATGTGGCCACACTGCATCTAAACTCTGAGGACAGGACGTCCAACATTTTAATGACAACTCTGCCTTTTTCCCCCCGATGTGCCGTAGCATGGTTCCAGCATGTCAAGATTTGCTGCAGATGTACTTGTCCGCTCAGCAATGTGCATCTGTGCTTGTACTGATCAGGTAGAGAAGATGTTTCAGCCATCTTATTAGGGATGAGTTAATTACATGTTTGACCACATAGAACAGGCTAATTTTTCAGCAGATAATTTTGTATGGCCCTCAAATAATATTCTAAATATCTTAATAGAACTTGGAAGAAAAAAGGTTCCCCACCCTTGCCTTAAAACATCAGATATTTCCAACATGAGCAATTGCCATACATATAAGCTAAAATCACTCAATCCAAATAGAGACTAGAAATATATATATATATATATGACTTTCTGGAAGAGACATTTTCATAGAAAATATCAGGAATTGGATTATGTTATGTAAAATGTATCTAACAAGAAGATTTAGGCTGGGATGTATTTTTGTACATAATTTTACTTATTGAGTGACAACAGTTAGGGCTTGTTCACACGACGTATCTGTGATCCGTTTTACGGATCCGTTTTACGGATCCGCAAAACGGATCTAACAATTGTCAGTGTGATTAACATTGAGTTCAATGGCAAAAGCGATCGCTGTTCCCACGGGAGATCAGCGATGCACTTTTGAGAGCTCTCCTGCGCTGCGCTTTTCGCATCCGCTTTAAGAATTGACATGTCAAATTTCTATTGCGTTTTACGCAAGTGAAAGCCCATAGGAGATAATGGGTCCGCTTTTGGCACCCCGTCCAAAAGCGCTCCCCACTCGGGTACGCATAACTGCGCTTTTGATCCTGAAAGGGGTACGAAAAGGCAGTGAGCAGCTGCAGAGGGATCGGGGACGGCGCAGCTGAAACATGTGAGCAAATGAGGGGGCAGGAGATGAGAAAGGTGCGGGCGGGGCTATGACAGGAGGTGCGGGCAGGGGGGGGGGGGGGGGTGAAAGGAGGTGCGGGAGGAGGGTATGACAGGGGGCGGGAGGGGAATGACAGGGGTGCGGGCAGGAGACTATGAGAGGAGGTCGGGCAGGGGGCTATGACAGGAGGGCGGGAGGAGATGAGAAAAAGGGGCGGGCGGAGACTGAGAAGGAAGGGGGGGGCGGGACTATGCGGAGGGGGGGGCAGGAGATATGGCCCGGGGTGGGGCAGGGGGACTATGAAGGGGGTGCGGGCAGGAGACTTGAGAGGGGGGGGGGAGACTATGACGGGGTGGGGCGGAGACTATGAGAGGAGGTGGGGCAGGGATATGAGGGGGTGCGGGGGGGAGACTGAGAGAGGTGCGGGCAGGGGGGATGAAGGAGGTGCGGGGGGAGACTGAGAGGAGGTGCGGGCGGAGACTGTGGAGGAGGTGCGGGAGGGGGACTATACAGGAGGTGGGGAGGAGCTTGACGGAGGTGGGGCAGGGACTATGACAGGAGGTGCGGGCAGGGGGGACTTTACAGGGGTGGGGCAGGAATTGACAGGAGGGGCGGGCAGGGACTATGACAGGAGGTGCGGAGAGGAGACTATGAGAGGAGGTGCGGGCAGGAGACTATGACAGGGGTATATGACAGGAGGTGCGGGCAGGAGACTGAGAGGGAGGTGGGGCAGGGAGACTATGACAGGAGGTGGGGGCAGGAGACTAGACAGGGGTGCGGGCAGGAGACTATGAGAGGAGGTGGCGGGCAGGAGACTATGAGAGGAGGTGCGGGCAGGAGACTATGAGAGGAGGTGCGGGCAGGAGACTATGAGAGGAGGTGCGGGGCAGGAGACTGAGAGGAGGGCGGGCAGGAGACTGAGAGGAGGTGCGGGCAGGGAAAAAACTGAGAGGAGGTGCGGGCAGGAGGGCTGAGAGGAGGTGCGGGCAGGGAGGGCTGTGAGAGGAGGTGCGGGCAGGAGACTGAGAGGAGGTGCGGGCAGGAGACTGAGAGGAGGTGCGGGCAGGAGACTATGAGAGGAGGTGCGGGCAGGAGACTATGACAGGAGGTGCGGGCAGGAGACTATGACAGGAGGTGCGGGCAGGAGACTATGACAGGAGGTGCGGGCAGGAGACTGAGAGGAGGTGCGGGCAAGGAGATATGACAGGAGGTGCGGGCAGGAGACGGAGAGGAGGGGGCGGGCAGGAGACTGAGAGGAGGTGCGGGCCCGGAGGGCTATGGGCAGGAGGTGCGGGCAGGAGACTATGAGAAGGGGGGTGCGGGCAGGAGGACTATGAGAGGAGGTGCGGGCAGGGGAGGACTATGAGAGGAGGTGCGGGCAGGAGGCTATGACAGGAGGTGCGGGCAGGGAGCTATGACAGGAGGTGCGGGAGGAGACTATGAGAGGAGGTGCGGGCAGGAGAGATTGAGAGGAGGTGCGGGCAGGAGACTTTGAGAGGAGGTGCGGGCAGGAGACTAGACGGAGGTGCGGGCAGGAGACTATGAGAGGAGGTGCGGGCAAGGGGACTATGACAGGAGGTGCGGGCAGGAAAACTGAGAGGAGGTGCAGGGCAGGAGATGAGAGGAGGTGCGGGCAGGAGACTATGACAGGAGGTGCGGGCAGGAGACTATGAGAGGAGGTGCGGGCAGGAGACTATGACAGGAGGTGCGGGCAGGAGACTATGAGACGGGGTCGGGGGAGGAGACTATGACAGGAGGTGCGGGCAGGAGACTGAGGGAGGTGCCGGGAGGAGACTGAGAGGAGGTGCGGGCAGGAGCTGAGAGGAAGGGCGGGCAGGAGACTGAGAGGAGGTGCGGGCAGGAGACTGAGGAGGTGCGGGCAGGAGACTGAGGGAGGTGCGGGCAGGAGACTGAGAGGAGGTGCGGGCAGGATGACTGGAGGGAAGAGAATGGAAAAACGCATCCGCAAAGCGGATCCGTAAAACGCATGTTAAACAGCATGCAATAAGGATCAGAATAAAATATCAACTGTTGCGTTTTTCGGATCCGCTTTCCGGATGCGTTTTTCAGCTATCAAAAACGGATCCGTAAAAAGCATCAAAAACGTCGTGTGAACAAGCCCTAATTCCCTGGACTGCATATGTAGCTTTGCAACTATTATGCAGTTGTATAGGGTAATGCAGTATCTGCAGTTATTTAATATACTTTAGTAGCAGGATCACTATTACTGCAAGCAGAACAGTCTACAGCTAGATTAACTAAATCAAATGGCCAGAGACCCTTCCCTTCTCCCAGCACAGGTCATTAGTCTTAAACCTGTTTTATGACTGTAGAAAAAAAAGTGATCAAAAACGAATGTGCTGTGTTAGGAGCCTAAATCTTCTATTCCCTCATGAAAATATCTATCCTGAGCCCGACTTGTTTCTATTTTTGACACAAATTGGCAAAGCTTGCAAGATATTTTTTTTCTTTTGAATATATCAGAACTTGAAATACATGCCATTTTTCTATTCCATGTGCCAGCATTCCAGAAAGAATTTTCATTATTATTTTCCCCGTGTTACAGTTGGGATTGGATAGGATCCCTTTATTTAAACATTTCTAAAATGGACAAGTTCACTTTACAAATTACTCTAAAGTACATGACAATACTCCAAAGTAAGAGCAATCAACAAACAGGCAAAGATATACAGGGCCGCCATCAGAAATTTCAGGGCACCATACAGCTGAAACTGCCAACCCCGGCCCTTCCAACCCCACCCCCACCAGCCCCATTGCCCCACCCCCACCCACCCCGTGCCCTGTCCTCCACCAATCCCGCCCAGCAGCCCCCACCACCCAACCTCAGAAAAAAAAATGCAATTGTGCCATTGTTTTTGGATTTAGTTCTTGTTGGATTTTACAACATATAGTTTATCTATATTTTGTGGACCATTACGTATACAAGGGCCTGCATGATGATCACCACTTCTCACCACTATAATATTACTGACCATACCAGTATACCCAGCCCAATATAACCAAACAATAACAATAAACAAAGACCAAATAACACCACCACATATCTTCATCATAAAGAGATTGAATAATATCATCATACTGTTACTGAATATAAACCATTACACCAAGACCAATATTACCACCATACAGTAACCATATAGTGGTAGATACAAGTACACACAGTGCAGTTACATTTAGCGACTCACAGGTGAAGTCTTGTCTGATGAGTCATTCACATTTCCTTTTCTTCTCCATCCAGTCCAGACAAACATCACGTCTCCTCCTGGCCACCACTCATCCCTGCAGAATTTACAACACAAACACCTGAGGCTCCTCTCTCTTCCAGCACCATCCCACCTGTGCCTTCCCCATATACAAACTCTTCATCCATAGTGCCCCAAATGGTTATAATTACTCCCTTAGTGCCATGGTAGTTAGGTTTGTAGCCCCCACATAAGTTAGTTATATAGGTCCCTCCGTAGGTAGGTAGATAATGAGCTCCCGTAGGTAGGTAGATAGGTAGGTAGATGGTGGGCTCCTCAAAGGTAGGCAGATAGTGGGCTCCACATAGGTAGGTAGATAGTGGGATCCCTGTAGGTAAGTAAGCAGCTAGTGGGTGCCCTTAAGGTAGGTAGTTAGTAGGCTCCCCGTAGGTAGGTACGTAGATAGTGGTCCACCATAGATAGGTAGATAGTGGGCCCTCGTAGGTAGGTAGTGAGACCCCCCTTAGGTAGGTAGTCAGGTAGGTAGCGGGCCCCATAGGTAGGTAGCCAGGTAGGTAGTGGGGGAACTTGAATGAGTCCTACATATGGAAGGGGGAGGGAACTTGAGTGGGGCCTCACATAACTGGGGTGAGCGAACTTGAGTTGGGCCACACTCACCCATCGTGTGGGGCCCAACTCCCAAATTCCCTCCCTTTTTACGATGATATTTGGCTCCGTTCAAGTCCCCCCTAGACATATGGAGCCCCGCTCAGGTCCCCCCCTCCATCTATGGGGCCCTATTCAAGGCTCCACACGACTGGGGGGGGGGTTGGCTTGTGTGGGGCCCCACAGCTGGAGGGGGGCTTTGAGCAGGGCCCTACACAGCTAGAGGGAGGGCATCGAGTGGGGCTTCTCCGAGGCCTGGCATCACATTTAAAAATAGGGGCCCGCGCTGCTCAGAGAGGGCCCGTGCTCCATGTCACAGCAGTGCTCAATAGCTTTACATCACAGCTGTGACATGGAGCATGGACCCTCTCTGAACAGCGCGGGCCCCCTCTGACCTAGACTCAGCTGACATGATAGAGAGTTCTCTCTACCATTACGATGAAGCAAGGAGGCAGTACCTGCCGGCGTCCGCAGGCCCCTCCTTGCTTCAAGTATCAGCCAGGCCCCGTAGGTAGTACTGCCCAAACGGCGGTCCTGAAGATATATACGTTAATAAGCAAATAGTTTGGGTAATCAGGCAGTTGAGTCATAACAGCAAATTTATCATGACTGCATAGAGGCACACATTATAATATTTTGTAGCTATGGTAAATTTGTATTATTATAAATTTTT